>PITA01010649.1:0-70720 GCA_004023965.1 Spilogale gracilis
AGCCAAGTGGGGGACTTGCTGCCGTGTCCTGGAAAGCTCGGAGGGGGTGGCAGTTGGTAAGGAATGTGGTGCAGTTGCAGGGTGCCCTTCTGGGCCTCACTCACATAACGCTACTGTCTACCGCGTGCATGTTTACGGGAGCTCAGAGTGGCTCAGCCTGAAAGACCCCTCATTTGTGACTTAAGCATTTTCTCTCTCTCTCCACAGAATGGAAGCTCCAGGGGGGCAGGGAGCTTGTGCCCTGTTTCCTGCTGGCCTGTGGAAGGTGCTTGCTGGGCACTCGTTGAATTTAGGCCTCGTAGCCAACCTGTGACGGTGATGTTATCCTCATTTCACGGGCGGGAAATGGGGGTCCCAGGAGGTTCTGTGGCTTGCTCACATAGTGCTGCTGTGTTTGAGCCAGGGACTGCCTCGGGCCTCTTCAACGCCAGCACCTGATGTCTAGTCACCGAGTTCCCAGAAATCGGGCTTACATGGGAGACAGGAATCCCAAGGGCTGAGGCCAAGGGAGCGGGTCTCTGGAAAAGAGGTAAAGGCAGCTGTCATTTGCTGCTGGGGGGGTGGGAGGGCGGTTCTTGTCCCGCTGGGCCTTGCACCTCTGTCCCTACCATTCACACTAGGCTTCTTTCAGTTCCCTTTGGTGACACGGCTCCCCCCAACCACACATGCATACACCCTGACCTGTGCCGGAATCGGGCCTCTCACCACACCCTCACTCTGCCACCCCGGTCAGGGGAAGTGGGGGCAGGAGTAGCTCACCGTTGGACTCATACGTAGGGCTGTGGAGGCCAAGTCTCCCTGCTCCCATGTGGCCAGGGCCTGTTCGGGGCATGGGGCTGGGGGGCCAGGAGTGATTGCAGGGGGTTGGGGGTAGCCTCACGTCTACTTTGCCTTTGCTTCACCATAGATAGCATTGGGAGGCGAGCGGATCCTTCTGTTTTCGAAGAACCTGAAGGATGCTCTCTGTCCCGCCTCTTCTTCCCTATGCCCTGTCTCTGGCCCAGAGTGGTTCTTGTTCAGGTTCCCCTGGTCCAGGCGAGGCAAGAGCCCAGCTGAGCAGAGCTCCTGTGTAGCCCTATCATGGGGCCTCGTACCAGTGCTGTGAGCTCAGTAACCTCTGCTCCCCTTCACAGAGAGAGGAGACTCATAGGACCCGCCTGAGGTCACTTAGCACCAGAGATGGACGCCAGCTCAGGTGTGGTGAACTTTTTCTACATACAGAGCCTGCATGGTTCTTAACAAACTTTAGAGTGTCTAAGAGTAAAGACCTCCCCTGAGCAAGAGGGACAGTGCGTAGGGGGCAGGGAGTAGCATCCTAGAGTCTCATGGTCCCTCGACTATATGTGGGACATCTGATCAATAAAAAAAAGTCTCTTAGTGGCTATTGCTCCAAATATATTTTCTGGATCAACGTAGAATATATATATTTTTAAGATCTTATTTATTTGACAGAGAGAGAGACAGCAAAAGAGGGAATACAAGCAGAGAGAGTGGGAGAGGGAGAAGTGGTCTTCCCGCTGAGCAGGGAGCCCAACACAGGGCTCGATCCTGGGACCCTGGGACTGAGCCACCCAGGTGCCCCTAAAATATTTTTTCTATTGAGTGTAACTGATCTCCAGTGGAAAAGGGTTCCCATTTTGTGGCTGATTTTTATTTAATGGCAGTTTCATTTTTGAAGGAGAAAACAATCTACCTATCCATGTTTTCCCCATTCACACTTTAAATTTTCAAAAATACAAAAGAGCAAACTACTTGGAGATACAAATAATAAAATACTTGTACATAATTATATTTCCATTTTATGGTAGTGTAGGGCTGGGCATTGGGGGAGAGGGAGAGAGATGCAGAAAAGAAGAAAAAAGACAACACATAGTAAGTAATGATACAGATTAGTAGTGGAAAAACAACCCAGGCATTCCTAGAGGGAAAAGGAGAGGGGGAAAGATCAAAGTTCTGATTAATCAACTAATCCTGGATTTGGGAAAAACACAGGAGCCTCTAAACTTTATTTTATCTTAAAGATTTTATGTATTGGGGCACCTGGGTGGCTCAGTTGGTTAAACGACTGCCTTTGGCTCAGGTCATGATCCCGGAGACCGAGGATCGAATCCCACATCGGGCTGCCTGCTCGGCAGGAAGCCTGCTTCTCCCTCTCTCACTCCCCTTGCTTGTGCTACCTCTCTGGCTGTGTTTCCCTCTGTCAAATAAATAAAATCTTTAAAAAATTATTTATTTATTTATTTGACAGAGAGAGAGATCTCAGGTGGGCAGAGAGGCAGGCAGAGAAAGAGGGGAAAGCAGACTCCCTGCCGAGTAGAGAGCCTAATGCAGGGCTCTATGTGGGGCTCCACCCCAGGACCCTGAGATCGTGACCTGAGCGGAAGGGAGAGCCTTAACCCTCTGAGCCACCCAGGTGCCCCAAGCCTCTAAACTTTAAAGGGTAAATAATACTATCAAAAACTTATATATTTAAGTTGCTATCTAAAATTTAATCAATTAACTTGGACATTTTATTCACTTAAAATATTTTTTATTAAAAATTACTATAGGGGAACCTGAGTGGCTCAGTGGGCGAAGCTCCTGCCTTCAGCTTAGGTCATGATCCCAGGGTCCTGGGATCCAGCCCCACATGGAGCTCCTTGCTCATCAGGGAGCCTGCTTCTTCTCCCTCTCCCTCTGTCTACTGTTCTGCCTTCTTGTGCTGTCAAATAAATAAATAAATAAAATCTTTTTAAAAAATAAAAATTACTATAGGAAGTAATGAAAAGACAAAAACAGCCCTTGAGTAAGATGATCCAGTGGGGTTCAGACATGAAAATAAATATTTCGTAAGTGAAGCCAATGAGGATGAGCTTGGGAGCTCAGAAACCCGGCCAAGGAGACGAAGTCAAAGTAGGCTTTCCAGAGGAGATGATGCTGAAACAAAATTCCGAGAGCAGTCATTATCAAGCAAAGAATGCGTCAGGAGAAAGAGCAGGACATATGAAGGTTGAGTGGATGAGACCCCTTTATGGAACGGAAAAACGTTCAGAACCGCCGGTGGACGGTCCAAGTAGCGGTAAGTGTGACACATAGGACAAGAGACCACGCACTGACCCTGAGAGGTCCGGAGGCGACCAGGGAAGGGAGAGCTGGGGCAGGCAGGTTCGAAAGTTGAAGGTTAGAAAGGGACAGAGTAGTTTGAGGAGCCCTGTCTGCAAGCACGTCGAGGAGGCGGTGTCCCGAACCGGATGCCAGCTGCTTAGCAGTGGAGGGACCCTCCGAAGGAGCGCGGGCGGGCGGAGCGAGGACCCAGGAGCTGTCAGTCTGCCCAGCGGAGCCTTCGTTTGCACTCTATTGAAGGCCTGTGTCTGCCCCGAGCTTGAGCTCCTGGAGGGCGCGGGCTGGGGAAATTTCCGGTCTCCGCAGAGCACATGGGCATCGTGGGAAGGGGGTCTGGGGTTGTCAAATGACTGTTTTGCAGTTGCAGATTGCCGAAGGAGCCCAGTAGTCGGCCTGGCGTCTCCCCGGAGGCCTTGGGCTGCAGGGGGCCCGGGGCCGGGCCGGATGCTCAGGGGTCCTCAATCGTCGGGTCTGTGCGGTGGGAGGCGGAGGCAAGGTGGTCCCGAGGGGCAGGGCGGGGCGCTGAGGCCGCACGCAAGCTCCGCAGCGGGGGCCCAGGGGCGGGGGCGGGCGATGCGGAAGTGCCAGGCGGGCGGGAGGCGCAGCTCGCGGAGAGCGCAGCTGCCCCGCCGCGCGGCCGGTGCTCCCGGGCGCAGCCACGCGGGCGCACCGTAGACAGGTAGGTCCCAGCCGCTGGCGCTCCTCTCCGTGCCCTCCCGGCACCTGCTGGAGGCTGGCGGGGGGCTGGAGCAGGGCGGGAGCGCGGGAAGGGTCCGCGTCCGGCTCCGCCAGGCGACTCTGCTCGGGCAGGGTTTTGGGGGGGGGGATGCGCCCATCGCAGGGCGCGCCTCTCGGGTCTGGCGGCCTCCTAGGTGCTTCCCACGTCCGGATCAGCGCGGGATGCCCCGCACCCGCAGCCTCGGTCCCGCAGGCGCCCGGAGAGCCCGGAGGCCCGGGCGGCGGTGTGGTCACCAATGCCAGGGGCGCCGGCTCCGCTCATCTCTCCCTCCGTCTCGCCAAGCCTTCGCAAGGGTGGCGAGCTCCCGGGCGCCCGAGAGCGGTGTGGCTTGGGTCTTAGAGGGGCGAGCCCCTAGTCCCCTTTCCGTGCGCTTCGCATCCCTCTTCCCTCGGCTCCCCTCACCTTGTAGGTTAAGATGAGGCTTAGAGGGTTCGTCTGCCCAAGACCTTAAGGCCAATGGCAGAAATTCGGGCAGAGTTTGTCGGACGACGGTGTAGGGTAGGGGCGCCGACGTTTGACTCGCGACTGACAACAAGAGGCGCTGACTCTCCCTAGCGGAGAAGAACCAAGGGGAGCAATTCTTGGGACTCGAACTTAGAAACAAGAGTCTAAAAGTAGAGGGAAAGTGAGATGGCTGTGGTCGCGACGAGGGTAGAAAGCGTTCCCCTTCCCTTCCTCCCAGTGCGCAGGGGGGAGGGGGGGTCTCTGGACAGTCGAGGGAGGGGCACGGAAGGGTGGGGAAGAGACAGGGGGCGCGGTCGGCTGGAGGAGGGCTCCCAGAACCCGAATCCGAGCCCGAGCCCTCGAGGTGGCTCTGCAGGACTGACCTGGGCTCCCCGCGCGTCCAGAGAGAGGATGAGAGACGGGGACGAGCCAGGACGCAGGCGGGGCGGAGGAAGCTAGAGGGACAGTGGGGGCCTGAAGTAGAGTCCCCGCCCTCCCTGGAACTATCTGGTCGGGGCGCTAAAACTCTTGTCGAGTCTAGGGAGGCACGGGGAAACTAACTCCTTTGTACCTAAAGGCCTTACTTTGGGGTTTCCCCCTGTGCCTCGGCCTTCCCCTGGAGGAAGCCGAGAGAGGCGTCTGCTGCCTCAGAGCCTCAGCTTGTCTCAGGATGTGGTCAACTCACCTGGAGGGTGTAGGGTTAGGGTCATAGCAGGTGCAGGAACCCCCTGGCCTTCTCCGGAGCTTAGTGTGGGGGTTGCGGGGAGACAGTGTGAATCAGACACACTCTAGAGGTGGCAAGGGGCCTGATGCTCTACCCACCAGGGCGCTGCCAGGTTCCTCCCCTAAGGGGCCCTGGTCCCCAGGATGTTCCAGGCTCCTCAGGTGGTTGGCTTCGGGAACTTTAGGGCCCTGGGGTGAATTGTGGGGCTTCCCCACCTTGGCAGGAGTTCCTGAGCTGCTCCTCGAGATGCTTTACTCTTATACAATTCACTCAGAGAGCTTCCTCAGGTCCTCAGCAACCTCACCTCTTTCCTCCTCCTCCTCCTCCTCCTCCTCCTCCTCCTCCTTCTTTTTAAGATTTTATTGCTTTATCTGACACACACACAGAGTAGGCACATAGCAGGGGGAAGGGCAGGCAGAGGGAGAAGCAGTCTCCCCGCAGAGCAAAGAGCTCAGCGCCACCGGGCTCCATCCCAGGACTCGGAATCATGACCTGAGCTGGAGGCAGACGCTCAACCGATTGAGCCACCCAGGCGCCTCTCTTTTCCTCATTTCTATGGAAACTGATGCCAGTTTTCTGGCTTTCCCCACTCTCCAGGGCTTGAATCCTAGGCCCGGGGGCTGTAGAAATGTCACCTCAAGTCTCTAGACCCCTGAGAAAGCCGACCTGGTCAGGCCTGCCCTCTATGGAAAAATCAAGTCCTCACAGCAAAGGGGGGGTGGAACGTGAGATGGGCTTTCTGAGGTGGTGCTGCAGCTTCTGAGGTCCCCTGGGAGTGTAGATGACTGTTGGTGCCTGGAGGCAATGTAAGGATGGGGCACAAACACATTGAAATTCAGAACTCTTGGCATTAGGATAATCTGAGAACGAAGTCCACCTCTAGGCTGGAGGAAGCCTCCTTGCGGAACACACTGAACCTGATCCCAGTGCACCTGAGGCTGAAGCCCTTTCTTTGGCTTGCTGGACACCCTCTCTTGGCCCTGGCCAGACTTGGTACAAGAGCTTCTTCTCCATACCACGCTCCTTAGACCGCCCAAAGTGATGGCACCTTACTGACATGAGTAGTTTCAAAATCGGTCTTGAACAGCACTGCTGGGCCAGGCTAGGCGGCAGAACTCACACTGACTTCCTCCTTGCCCTGGGCAGAGGAGGAAGCCCTCTCCAGTCTCCCAGTTCCACCACCCCAGGCACAGCTGCGGGCCTGACCATGTGGAGCGGTGGTCATCAGGGCAGCTTGCTTTCTCCTGTCCACCCTCACTTAGCCACAGTTGGCAGCTACTGATGACTCTCACTGGTCTGTTCTAGGACCAAGGCCTCTGGGGGGAGGGTGCAGGTGGGGACTATAAATAGCATGAGGTGGGGGAGGCTCTAACCCAGTGCTGTGCACCACACTAAACGTATAACAACCATCAGCAAGGCTTGGGGATTGGGGAATGAGCTACAGCCTAGGGGATGGAGAATCTGGTTTTGGGGATCCAAATGTCAATTTTTCCATGTGCCTCCTCCCCCCACTTCACAATGAGTCAGATTTCTGTGTTCTCTTGTCTGGTTACTTTCATTTCCCCTGAGGTTGGTTCAGAAAGGGGAACTGAGCCACCAGTCTTATGAGGCCCGGGGACAGGACTGGGGGCGCTCCCATTGTCCCTGTCTTAGCCCAGAGCTGGGCACTGCCCTGAGGAGAAGCCTGCAGATGGGGACTTCTTAGTAGTATGGAGGTAGCACTTAGCAACTGGGCAGGGAATTTCTGGGGAAACTGAGCTCCAAGCAAGCCTGGAATGATAGGGTCCACAGCTGAGAGATTGTCTTGTTCCAATCTCCCACCTAAAGCAGGCCAGGAAGCCCGTCTGGGCTTGAGTACTCCCAGAAACCAGTTGCTCCCAGCCCTACCCTATATGTTGCATGGCTTTAGCTGTTAAAAAGTTCTTTTTCAAGACCTGGGTCTAGTCTGCCTTGGTGGAGGCTGTCCCGGCGTTGATTCAAGCCCTAGTCCTTTTTGACAAAAGGTGGTACATGGTGGTACCACAAATGTTAAGGATAGTTCTTGTCCCTGTCCACCAACCCAGATGCCCCTTTTCCTTGGCCATTCCTTCCCTGGCAGGCCCAACTCCCCATAGACCCTTGCCTGTGTCACAGCCCCAGTGGCCTTCCTCTGACCTCTGGTCTCACCCCACTCTGAGTCAGAGAAGTATCCCAGAGAGAGCAGGGCTGGCAGGGGAGAAATAGCTGGAGGACAGAATCTTCCAGCATCTGGGGTACATTAGTTGGCTGGTATTTCTCAAGTCCCACTTAAGGCCGCTGTCCTGGTAATGCAGGAATTAGACCGAGTGGGCTGATGGGATTTCTCTCAAGATGTCCAGGTGTGGGGAAGCTTCATCCCTGAGGGAAACTGAGGAGGAAAGGAATGGGCGTGGGAACCCTCTCTCCATTCACATGCTATGACTCGCTCTTCGCTCTTCGG
Source organism: Spilogale gracilis (assembly GCA_004023965.1). NCBI lineage: Eukaryota > Metazoa > Chordata > Mammalia > Carnivora > Mephitidae > Spilogale > Spilogale gracilis. The sequence goes on from PITA01010649.1 coordinate 7,468, forward strand.
CCAGGTTTCCTAGAAGGTGATACAGCGAGGGAGTTCTCAGGACAAGGAGAGGGAGGGCAGAAGGGGAGAGAGGGAAGCAGGATGGGCAGGAAGAAAGCTGAGCAGAGGAATGGGCTGTACCAGTCTGCCCCCCATGAAGCAAGAGGCTGGCTTTCTTTCTGCGCATGTCACTCATTCCCCCCCTGCTGTGGGCGGCCTAACCCTGGGACCCCTCTGTATCTTTGTGGGGGGGTCCAGCCTCACAACAGCTGGGGAGTTGAGGCCCCACCTGGTGCAGCACGTCTGGGTGGGGGCATGAGCAGCAGCCCTCTCTCTGTAAGCCCCTCCTTCTCCCCCCACCCCCAAACACAAAGCACAGACATAGTGACCCTGTGACAAGAAGGCTGATGGTTGGAAAAAGGAATTGGCTGGGAGCATCTGGGCAGACAGGAAACACTCCCCCAGTGCTGGGAGAAAGAGAAAGCCATACTATCACCCGCCCCCCTCCGCGTACCCCACCCCTCCCCCATCTTCCTGCTGCAGGGAGTGTCTATGGGCAAATCTTCTGATGACCCCCCCTTTCTCCCACAGACCCCTTTGCCATGAACCAGCCTGCCCCCAGGGCGCCCCCTCCGCCCCGTCGTGTGCGACTGAAGCCCTGGCTGGTGGCCCAGGTGAACAGCTGCCAGTACCCAGGGCTGCAGTGGGTCAATGGGGAGAAGAAATTCTTCTGCATCCCCTGGCGCCACGCCACGCGGCACGGCCCCAGCCAGGATGGAGACAATACCATCTTCAAGGTAAGCTCTGGATGGGGGTGACTGCCTGGACTTCTGGGGCACCCCTGCCCTAGAAGAGGATGCCCGTACAACTCAAACTGACCCCTCTCCCAGCTGCCTGGCTGCAGGTGATCCCAGGCTTGGACCCAGAGGATGTGGGCATAACCCCAGCTGCGTCTTTTTTTAAACTCTTTACCAGGGCACGGTCGGCACTGAAAGGCCCCCAGGAGACCTTTCTCCTCCTCCCTTTTCTTGTCTCAGTCTTACCGCCCATGAGTGCGGGTGTAGTGTGCATGTTTGGTGTGGGTGTGGTCTAAATGCAGGATGCCCCTGTGATGAAAACACTAGGAGCTAACTATATTTTCACTTTTCTGTATGTGTGTTGATAAAATTAAAAAATGAAATCATTGTTTTGCATCCTACATTTTCCATCAACATCAGAACCAGCTTTCCTCTGCCACAAAGGCCATGTCACTTTCAGTGACCGCTGGAGGGGTGAGCAGTTTAGTTATCCAAACTCAGGGTTTGGACCCTTCACATTGCTTCTAGGGTTTCGGTGTGGGAGACCCGTTGCCCTGTGCCCCTTCTAAACTTCTATATCTCAAGTGATTTAGATATCCTTTTTTTCCTTTGTCTTTGCAGGTTGATATTTATCCTTCGAAGGTTCTTTTCAAATCTGTTTCTTACTTTTGAATAAGTAATGCAATTCAGAATTTAAAAAGTATAAAATGGTTTGCAGCAAAAAATCTCCCTCCCACCCCTGTCTCCAGCCATCCCTTCCCTCCCCAGAGGCAATTAGTATTGTCACTTTATTTATCCTTCCTGAGAGATTTTTGTGCATACACACAAACAGGTACTTATCTTCCCCCCGTTTTTTTTTTATAAAATAATAAATGTAGATGTATCCCTCTGTATTTCATATTTCTTGAAGATTATAACATGTCAGGACATCAAAACGTCTTCTTTTTTTTTTTTCTTGCTGCCGGTATTCCATTCTTAGGGTTGGCTGTAATTTAACCAGTTCCTGTTGATGGACATTTATGTGGGGTCTTCTGCTTTTACAAATAGTGCTGCCGTGAATAACTTTGTAGGTGCAGAATTTTGTGTGGATGCTTCTGTATCTCTACGATAAATCCCTAGAAGTCAAATTGCTAGGTTAAAGGGAAGAAGTACTTGTAATCCTGCCATCAGCCAATTTACCCTCAAAAACAATACCAACAGCTAAAGTGTATGGAGCCCATCCGAAGAGCATGCACAGTTCTGGAAGCTCTGTGGGTCCTGGAACCTTCACTACCACCCTGTGAGGTGGGCACTATGATGGGGAAAAGAGGCAAAGTGACATGCTCCTGGCACACAGCTGGTGGATGGCCGTTTCCAGATCCCTACCCAGCCCCACTCTGGATCCCATGCTCTTATCCACCATGTGACACTGTCCTCCTTGGAGATTGTGCCTATGTTTACCCTTTCAGGAGCAGTGAATGAAATGCCTTCAAAGCCCTTAGGTTTCCTTTCCTCTGTCGGAGCTCTGAGGGCTGGGAAGGACTGAAGTCCTATCTCCCACCTTGCAGAGGGACACTCAGGTCATGCTCCATGTGACCCTGAAGTTCTCACCGCTCTGCAGTGACTCCCATGGGCGAGGAGGGGCTGGGGCTTTGGTGAGGGTGGAGGTCCTCCCTGATGGCCTATCTTTTCTTCCTGCCTCAGGCCTGGGCCAAGGAGACAGGAAAGTACACGGAGGGGGTGGACGAGGCAGACCCAGCTAAGTGGAAGGCCAACCTGCGCTGTGCCCTTAACAAGAGCCGTGACTTCCGCCTCATCTATGATGGACCCCGGGACATGCCACCTCAGCCCTACAAGATCTACGAGGTCTGCTCTAATGGCTCCACTCCTGCAGGTACCAGGCCTGGCCTTATGTGGGTTACCTAGAAGGCTGTTCAGGAAGGCCCAGGGCCCCTCCAGTGTACAGTGGTCAGGGACATGCTTCGAAGTCATAACATCCCAGGTTCCCAAGAGTGGCCTGCGAGGGGCCCTGTATGGGGCCCGGAATGACTTGGCACAGACCAGGCTCTGGGTCTGTCTTCCTCAGCTTGCCCTTGTTCTTGGTTCTTGGCTCCAGAGAGTGTAGGTCTAGTGACCTAAGGAACTTAGTGCCATGGGATCAAGGAGGTCCCTAGTGATTGCTGGTGGCTGTTCACCTCACTGTTGGAGCTGCTCCACGGAGTCCTGGTGGCCTTCCTTCTCCTCCCCCACTGACACCCTTGCTTTGTATCCTCTCTTTGCCCTGTAGAGTTGCAGCCCAGTGAGGACTACGCTTTTGGTGCGGGAGAGGAGGAGGAGGTGGAGGAAGAGGAAAACGTGAGCTCGGGACCATTCTTGGCAGCGTCTGCCTCTGCAGATGTGGTGGGTCTTTTTAGGGCCTCTCTGCTGTCCTGCTCTGCTTTCGGATTAGCGGTCTCTTTCCTCCAGGGCCCTGCTGCCCTTTTTATAGCTCCTCCCTTGTTTCTTCTTGGGGCTCTGAGGCCAGGAACATAGTCACCACCCTGAACCTCCTTAGAGCTTTGTTGGTACAAAGCATGCCCACATGTAGTCTGACACACCCTCACGGGAGCTGGGCCTGAAAAGCTACTACTACCTGTGGAAGGCAGATGAGGACAGTAAGGTGTTGAGAGTTCACAGAGCTGCCTGCGGGGGATGCTGCGGGGGGTATAGGCGCAGAGCTGGGACCCAAGGCAGGGTCTGGCCTTGCAGAGCTGAACACTGGGGAATTGCCTGTGTGGTTCTCATGGGTTATATCTTCAGCATCAGATCAACTCATTAACCTGTCCTCCCTTCTCTCTCTCTCATCTACTCCCTCTTCCTTTGCCTGGGTCTTCCCTTCAGCTCCAGAGGATGTTACCAAGCCTGAGCATCACAGGTGGGGCTGGGAGGGGGGTGTGGTTGGGGGTTCAGTATAAAGAGAAACTGCAGGTCCCCTCCGTACCTGGGAGGGGGCTGAAGGGAGGCTGGGGGGAGGCCCAGGGTTGAGAGTAGGTGGGCCTAGGAGGAAGTTCCCATAAGTGGCATTAAAGCTCTGCCTGCTTCCACCCTCTAGAAGCAGTCCAACCTGGTCCCCCCATGGCACCCTATTCTTTATCCAAAGAGGAGGGCAAGTGGCCGCCCGGTCTCCAGCCACCTGCAGTGCTGGGCCCTCCTGCACCGGATCCCAGCCTCCTGGGCCCTGCCCCCAGCAACACTGCTGGCTTTGGGGAGCTTCTCCCTGAGGTCCTGCCAAGCCTGCAGCCTGGGCCCCTGGCTGCCGGCCTGCCCCCCACGGGTGAACAACTCCTGCCCGACCTGCTGATCAGCCCCCACATGCTGCCTCGTAAGGACCCACAGGGCTGGGCCGGGTAAAGCAGGGCGGGGGGGCGGGGGTTGGTTTGCAAGAAGGGTGCGGGATGAGGAGCGTAGATGCTCAAGCCAGGCCCTCCCTGGTTGGTGGTGGGGAAGGAAATGGGAGAGCTGATGAGACGGCCTGGCTGCTGGGCAGAGGACAGAGCAAGTCAGGGGCTGCAGAACAAGGAGGCATGGGGCTCACAGACTGGCCGGGCCTGCCGTCTGCCCCACAGTGACTGACCTGGAGATCAAGTTCCAGTACCGGGGACGGCCACCCAGGGCCCTTACCATCAGCAACCCACAGGGCTGCCGGCTCTTCTATAGTCAGCTGGAGGCCACCCAGGAGCAGGTGGAGCTCTTCGGCCCCGTCAGCCTAGAGCAAGTGCGCTTCCCCAGCCCTGAGGACATCCCCAGTGACAAGCAGCGCTTCTACACAAACCAGCTGCTGGATGTCCTCGACCGCGGGCTCATACTCCAGCTGCAAGGCCAAGATCTGTATGCCATCCGCCTGTGCCAGTGCAAGGTGTTCTGGAGCGGGCCCTGCGCCTCGGCCCACAGCTCGCACCCCAACCCCATCCAGCGGGAGGTCAAAACCAAGCTCTTCAGCCTGGAGCATTTTCTCAATGGTGAGGGACTTGCATCATGTTCCTCCTGCTTTCTCTCGTCCAGAGGCATGATTCTAGCCTCTAAGGCTCTTGATCTTGCTGCAGAGCTCATCCTGTTCCAAAAGGGCCAGACTAACACCCCTCCGCCGTTTGAGATCTTCTTCTGCTTTGGGGAGGAGTGGCCTGACCGCAAACCCCGAGAGAAGAAGCTCATCACTGTACAGGTAGACCACCATCTCCCCTCAAGGCCCACTCTGCTTTGGCTTGAGTATTAGGGGACTCCTAGGGCTCAGTCCTTGCCCCAGGATGGAGGCTTAGGGCTCTCTGAGCAGGTGGACTTGGCAGCCAGAGATAATCAAAGCCCAGGGTTGCCCACACATATGTAGCCGTTGTTATCAAGTAGAAATTGGTGCCCCTTTTTCCTGGTGGATACCTCGGCAACAACTGGATTCGACAGTCCAGCCAAGATTTTCCCCGTCCCTCTTTGCTCCCCAGGTGGTGCCGGTAGCAGCCCGGCTGTTGCTGGAGATGTTCTCAGGGGAACTTTCTTGGTCAGCTGACAGCATCCGGCTACAGATCTCACACCCAGACCTCAAAGACCGCATGGTGGAGCAGTTCAAGGAGCTCCATCACATCTGGCAGTCCCAGCAACGGTTGCAGGCCGTGGCCCAGGCCCCTCCCGTGGCAGGCCTCAGTGCTGGCCAGGGGACCTGGCCCATGCACCCGGCTGGCATGCAACAATGAGACTGCACACAGTGACTGGCACAGGCTTCCCAGGTGGCTGTGTGGGCTCAAGTGAAGGTATGATGGCCCCAGCGGGCGCCTGACCAGCTGCAGGACCCTCTGCCTGGGTCTCCTGGAAGTGGATTTGCACCCAGGCGAGGGAAGAGAGGTCCAAGTTCCAGGCTCTCCCGGAGCACCTGAGGGAAGCTGGAAAGCAGTTTTGCTTTGAGGGCTGTCTTCCTCTATGTGCCTCTCCTCTGCTCACTGTGGAGGAACTGAGCCACCAGCCCTAGTGACCAGAGAACTCCACCAACCCTGGGGGCCTAGTTGAGAGGGAAGTGTCCCAGAGTGGCCCACTCTTGTGGTTGCCCCTGGTTCCTCAGGCAAAAAGAACCAAGCACTGTGGACCATCATCCCTCAGCAGGGCATGGGCCTGATCCAATTTTGGGGTTCTCTGACCTCACATCCTCCCACCTTTCTCCAAGACAGATAGGCACTTAGGTATCATGCCAGATCCTTAAGGCCGGCAGCTACCTCCTTCTTGAGAGTCTAAGAACATGGGGTAGAAGAATTGTATGTTTTTCAATTAATAAATATTAAAAAGAGATCCAGCTATTTACTTTTTCCAGTACCACTTGCTTCCGTGTTGTTCCACCAGACCCTATTTCTGCTATCAGCTGGCCTGCTTTCCGTTGGCACCTGCCCTCCATCGCTGGGGCCTCAACAGGAGGAGGGCCTGCCTTTTCAGGCTGATGAGTCAGTGGGGCTCCATAGGCACTCAACTGGCCGGCTTTGCTTTCTAGGAGGAAGCCAGCTGAAGTAAGGGCGTGGGTCTTTAATTGTGTGCAGTCTAAAATCCTGTCCAAGTCAAACTCTGAGTACAACCGATGTTACACAAAAAGGTTTGTTTCATTGATTCCAAATACTACACAGAGCTCCACAGTCAAGCTTATTAGCTCAAAACCCAATACTTTAACATACCGTGTGATCCTATTTATATACAACTAAAGAAAATGCAAACTAATCTACGATGACAGAAAGCAGATCAGTGGCTACTGGAGGATGGTAAGAGGCATGAGGAAACTTTTGGGAGTAAAAGGTATGTTCACTATCTTGCTTGTGTTCATGGTTTCATGGGTGTTGCCTAGGTCAAAGCTTATCAACTGCAGAACTGAAGTATGTGCAGCTTATTCTACGTCAGTGATAAAAATCTGCAATACAAGTTTCTTTTCAAAGACCAAATACTGTACTCGGTGGGTCAGGAATCAGTCTACTTGGGTGGCTGCTGTAGAAAGAATATATGCAGCATGTATCTGTTTAACGTGCAGAGGGACCCATCCTCTGCCCCACTGAGGCTATGTGAAAGGAAAAAATGTAGTGTGAGGAGTTTTAGGGTGAACTAAAATGAAAGACCCAGAAAGAGCCACTCCCCCGAAATATGAAGGGTCAGTGGGATCAAGGGCAGGTGCTTGCCATTTAAACTCCAGCTGCAGCTCTCTCCCAGGTAAGGGCTAAGACTGTTCGCTCATGCTGTCTAGCCGTCATTTCAGAGCTCTAAGGAAGTGAAAGGAAGGAAAAACACTGATTAAATTTTAAAAATTTATTGTTTTCTTTTTTGTTGTTGTTGTTGCTGTTGATTTGTTCTTGAGATGGCTACAACACCAGACAGAACAGTGCCCTCATATCTGACGCCTGTGCAGGGTTGCAACTCCTTTAAAACATTAAGATCTGCTTTGGGCTTCCCTCCCCCGCCTCACCCCCCAACATAGTCAAATAATTTCCACATTTTTTTAAGTAAAATACAGTTAGTCCTGTAAACACTTTCCCCCATAATCCCACCCTCTTTTTTGTCCTCTCTCATGTCTGTGGGTGAAAAATTAACTAAAAAACACAAAAATCTTAAAAAAAAAAACCTAAAACTTAGAATATACATTTATATCCCACTCACCCTAATTTTGGCTCTTTTCTCCAAGGCGGATGACAACCCAGTGTGGACTGGAAATGGATTTAGAGACTGGATAGGGTCAGGGCTGGGGATATATATAAATTTTGGCCCTGGTAGGTCCTGGTATCACTGATGTGACCATGATATAAAGCAAACAGGCTCCTCCTTGTCAGAACAACTCTAGAGGTGGGAAGAAACGCTGGGGAGAGTGGGAGAAATTTCTACTCATTTTTATTAAAAGAGGAGGGGAAAGGGAAAGAAGGAAAGGTGGGAGAGAGAAAGAGGAAAAAACAACAGAAAACCTTAAGAGATGATCCTGACCCTTTTCTTCCAATTGCAGCGATTTTGTCTGAATTCCCATTTTTCCTAAGTAAATGGTTTCTGTTTCACAAAAATTTGTACTTTTATTTTGTGTGCACATGCATGTTAGCACGTGCACACAGGTATGTGTGCGTGCGTGTGTCACTGCTACCCAGTGAAAGTTTCAGTTCTGGTTTTAGTTTAGTTTTCCTTTTTTTCCTTTTATTTCTTTAAAATTATTTTTCCTTTGAAACAAATTCACCAGGAAACCAGCTCCCCTCCCACCACGCCGGACAGGCCGCAGCCATCTCTTTTGTAAACCGCGCTGATTTTCCCTCACACCCCCAAACAGGAACTCCTCAGGATGGCCTGTGAAGGCTGGAGTCTCTCCCTGTCTGGTGGGACGCCGTGGTGGCGGTGAAGGCCCCTCTGCCACAATGGAGGTTTGATTGTGGGACACAGTCTGGTTTTTGTTTTCTTCCTGTCTTCTAATTAAAAAAGACATTCCTGATAAAAGAGAGAAGACAGTCAATAACTGTGGTTCAGGAGACAGTACACTTCTTAAGTCAAGATAGAAGTTTTCCTATTTGCTCAGGTATCTCGTTCTGGCCTCTGCCATAAGAACTCAACAACAACAAAAAGTTGGGAGTCTTTACTTGTGATTTCAAGAGAGCTACTGTTCTAACGATACTGCCTACAGTCCTTTTCTGAGTGTGCTGTGGAAACTAGGGATAATATGTTGGGGGTAAAGAGCATGCCAGAAGGTCTGGGCTGCCCACCCCAAACCAACCAAAAAATCTCTACTTTAGTCCGTTTAAATACTGGGTTTCACGCGAGAGTTTATTCTGAAGGAAGACTTTGCCTATTAACAAAAATTTAAAAACTACTAATTTAGTCTGTATGAAAAGGGTACTACGTGAAAGTAGGAAGCAGAGGGGTTAGAAGGACTCCAGCACCAGAGTGCCTGTGTGTGAACTGTGGCCTGTCAATTACTGACTGCACATCAAGCAAATTGCTTAACATCCTGGAACCTCTATTCCTCTGTACAATGGAACTAATAATGGTAACTAACCCAGAGAACCACCTGAGGATTATCCTAGTTAATACATAAAAAGTACTTAGAACAGTACCTGATACAGGGCTCCATAAATGTTAGCTATGAGCATCCACAGCCGTCCATGAATAAGCCCATGTGTATCAGTGTTAGCTATTACCCACATTGCAAAACTTGAGAATCCCAAATGATATCACTACTCACTAAAGAATAAAATTTAGAAGTAATTTCTGGTGTGGGTGAGGCACTGCTGAAGGGTGCCTTCATCCACTAATACATTCAATGACAGAAACCATCAGTGAGGTGCCACACACTCATTGAGAACTGCCTTGTGGGAGGATAAATTTTGCCTCAGACCTCAAAAGGGGGTGTGTGTGCTTAAGAGGAGAGCTGCTTTTCTTCTCTCGGTCAAGAAATTGGGACCTAAATCCCACTACCCAGTTCTTTCTGCCCTCAACTAAGATTCTTGCTTTGCTGCAGAACCAGGAATCAGGAAGCACATGGAGAACAGCTGGTGATGAGGAGCTAAACAAAGATGCTACCCCCTTTCCTCTACCTCTTGCCTTGGGCAGAACCCGGCATTTCAGTGTTCTAACAGTAAAATTGTTCAGAAGAAGCATCTTTGCTCATTAAATCTGAAAGGTCAGTTTTAGGAGAATGATCAGTGTAATCACAGTCCACTTTAGGTCAGCATTATTTTCACCAAAGTAGCCAGGTTAAAAAATACTTGTTTGTTAACATACACACTTACCATCCTAAAGTGTCTGTAAGGGGATGAGAGGAGGAATTTGAGATGTCCTACAATAATAACTTTTCTATGGGGGTGAAGATGGTATCCAAAAGCAGCTGACAATTGTCTGGCTGCCTGGGCCCAAGCAAACCAGGGTTCTGCATTTCTTAACTGTTCAGCAGTGTTAACTGTTAAGTCCTTCCCTAGCTAGCTATAGTATAAGCCCCATGATGGGCATTAAAACCCATGCCTTCCCCAACCGCTTCTGAGCGCCAGGGAAAAAGCCGGGAACCATACCTACTCACCTGGGTGACAGGCACAGTGCAGGAGTGTGAGCTATCGAAACAACCTGGTGAAGTCTCGCAAGGCCCAGCAAACTTGTTTACATTCCTCAGCACTAGAAAAGAAAAGGTAGGTTGGCCCCTGATGAGAAAGATATATTATGGTGAAACAACCACAACACTGTGGTCCACTGAGAACTCTCCTAGCTCTGCTTGAAGCTCTCTCCATTGTCTCTTGACTCTGCTTCTGATCGTTCTGTACCTCAAGGGCAAATATTAACTACCTCATGTGAGAATAATTATAAGCTTGTATGGTCTCTAAAGAGTGGCTGTGGAGAAAAACTGCCTAGGTTTGAATCTTGGTTCCACCACTCTTAGGCGAGTTACCAACTTGCTTTTGTTGCCGCCATCTGTTTACCTATCTTATACTGTTTGGAGGATTAAGTCAGTTTAACACTTGGTTGAAGTCCCTGACATAAATACAAGAAAACCAGAAAGCCCAAATAAAAAAAGCAAGCATATTCACCTAAGGCTGATAATTTTAACTCTATGAGCTGAGCTAACTTAGGTACCCTGGTTTCCTCATTCTCTTCCAAAGGCAGATTCTGTCTACAAAGCCCATTCTGGCAACTAAGTCTCTATCAGTCATCGATTTTCTAGTTGGACAGGCTGCTCAGGGAGGAGAACGGAGAGGAGAGTGGAAAGGGTTAAGGCATGTAGAAAGTGGGGAAAGCAGGACCTGGTCCTTAGGCAACCACTGAGATGGAACTGAATAGCCCAATCTTCACCTGACCCTATTTTTTCAAAGGACCTCCTTTGTCCAAAACTGTCACCAAGAAACCAGTTGATACCCACTTAGTTCTTTTGTGTCAGTCTTCAGAACAGGTTTTAGTAACTGAACATGAAGCTAAGCTAAAAACAGTGGAAAAGGAAGAACTTCCAAATATGGTCATTCTTCTGTGGCCCTCTCTCTGGCTCAGAAAAACTCAGGGACCACACAAACCTAAGATTCAATGTTAAAAGAAAGAGCTTTCTCCTTCTCGTAATGTTAAACACCAAGGGAAGGAACTGCTGTTCACAGTGGTTCCACAGGAAAGAGGGTGAAAGGAAAGCTATCTCCTTAATGCCTACATCTGGATTTCCCCACCTGTCACAATGTCTGGAAGTACCATTAGGAACCTTGATTCAGACCCCAGAATTTGATTCAACAGAATATTCCAGAAACTTTCTCCAGTCTCTCCATCCTAAAAATGCAATGAAAATGATGAAGTTGTCTGGTTTTATTGAAATTCTGCCATTTATGAGTTTGACATGCTTCAATACAACCATTACCTTCCCTCAGTCTATTTCCAAATCAATACTGACTATTAAGGAGGCAGAAGGGCTGGCGAGCACATATCACTCATGCTACCACTGTCACAAAGGAAGAAGATATGTAACCCAAGAGAGGCAACTGTGTGATAGGTTACCACACGGAACTACGACAATAAGAATCAGTTAAACGTGGGTTAACAATAGAGACCTAAGATTTTTCTACCCTTCTACCCTTGGTTTAATCCAGAAGAGAAATGATAACTCTATCTTTCACCTCTCTTGTGACACAGGAGAAAAAGTGCCGAACTCAGAATGCAAGTACAGAGAGCTGTGTGAGCCAGGGTGAAAGAGCAGTAGGCTGGCATCCCGAGTCCGCTCAGCTCTGCTCGCAGTCCTGTCGGCAACTGCTCTGGTGTCCAGAGCCTCAGCTAAATGTTTAATGTGTCCTTGATTAGGCCCAAAGAAATGGATTAAAGAAATATCAAACTGATAAGCTACACTATTTTCTGTTTTCTGTTTCAGTCCTTCTGGCCTTTATTTCCCATTTCATCTCATTGCACTCATTGGGAAGCCTGGGTGGCTCAGTCGGTTGGGTGTCTGTCTTTGGCTCAGGTCATGATTCCACAGTGCTGGGATGGAGCCCCTTATTGGGCTCCCTGCTCTGTAAGGAGTCTGCTTCTCCCTCTCTCCCCTGCTCACTATCTCTCATAATCACTCTCTCTCAAATAAATAAAATCTTTTTAAAAAAAAAAAAAGGCCACTATTTTTCTAGATTCTATTTTCTGGCTTCTAGTTCCACAATCCTGATCCTTTTGCCATACTTCTGAATACTTTTATTTTGTTTTATTTTATTTATTTTATTATTTTTTTAAGATTTTATTTATTTGACAGAGAGAGAACACAAGCAGGGGGAGTGAGAGAGGGAGAAGCAGGCTTCCCGCCGAGCAGGGAGCCCAATGTGGGGCTCGATCCCAGGTCTCCGGGATCATGACCTGAGCCGAAGGCAGTCACTTAACCTGAGCCACCCAGGCGTCCCCTGAACTTCTATGGTGACCATTCCTCAAGCCCCATAATCCTAGCAGTATGCTGAGAAATACAGCCCTTCTCACATGATGTTTGTGGATAATGAAGAGTAACCAAGCTCCAATGACTTGAGTAAGAAGATACCCTCATACTGGCTTTCAACTCTAGAGTCAGTGCTTCCTTTATTCAACATCTTCTAACCTTGAGATTCTCATGCAAGTGTTTCAGAGAATAAGTATCAACAGAGAAATGGGAAATGATGGCAGGATTTCTTCTAGTCATAATTAGTGGTGTTTGCAGGGCAAGAATGATGTTTCAGAATGGAAAAACCTCAGCTTTCTTCAAGCTGACCAACTAAAAATGTTAGGGAAATTAATTACCAGTACCATTTGAAAAACAGGCTTGGACTTGCTGAAATGAAACTGAACCAGTTTACCCTCCCTGTTAGGATGGCAAACAAAGAAGCATGTTGAGGCAGGAATTACAGGACCTTACAACCAAAAGGGAGACTGAGTCATGCATGGAACAGAAGGTTCAAGAGCAAAACACATACTACAGAAAGAGAATTACTACAAAGAGATGAGCAATCTTAAACCTTTTCTCTAATACCTCGTTACCTCTTCCGTTCATTTCCCACCACCGTGTCACAGCCTACTGAGGAGCTGCGAAACTTGTTCCACAGTAAGAGATCAAGTAGGCCAGGTTGGTGGTGTACCTTATTTCCCAATATCATAGGGCAAAGATCACAGATACTTTTGTTTGTAGCCTTGCATTATTTGGGTTTTTCTGTGCCCCTCAATTTTCCTTAAATGACGTAACATCCATGACTATTCAGACTTATTCTATAGTTCTATCTATCATAGATTAACCCAGATAAGGGAATACAGGTTTGGTGGACACTTATTCTAGAATGTGTGGGTGGCTGCTTTAGAGCTGGCAGGAGACATGCTCCAGCTAGCTTTGCAAATGCATTAACAACATTCCAGCAGGTTCTTTTCCAAGGAGAAAGTTAACATTCACTGATCACCTACTACATTCCAAATCTTTAGATTTCCAGTTGATATCTCACAGTAACCCCTTTTGAGTAAGAGAGGTAGTACCAACTCGATCTTACAGATGAACAGGCCAGGGCTCAGTAAGTGGCAAGATTCATGACAACATCCTTGACTCTCTAAGCCTAATCCTTTGAGGGTTCTCTCCAGATTTCCATTTGCTGTAAGGAAAATAGGGCCAATATGATCCTGCCCTTCTACTGACCAATACTAGATGGAATAGAGCAAAACAGAAGCAGAAAGAAGGTACTACACTCTCTTCCCTGAGACTGCTTAGAGGTGGAATACTACTTCTACTGGGAAGATTCACAGTAAAAAAAAATAATTTTGGGGCACCTGGGTGGCTCAGTTGGTTAAGCGACTGCCTTCGACTCAGGTCATGATCCCGGAGACACAGGATCGAGCCCCGCATCGGGCTCCCTGCTTGGCGGGAAGCCTACTTCTCCCTCTCTCACTCCCCCTGCTTGTGTTCCCTCTCTGGCTGTGTTTCTCTCTGTCAAATAAATAAAATCTTAAAAAAAAAATAGTAATAATTTTGTAAAGTCACCCCAGTTAATATATACCTACTTAGAGGAGGGGAAATTCCCTTCTAGCAAACTATGTCTTGAAGGTTCACATGCTGTCTTTTGGTCAGGCATGTCACTTGATCTATGGCCAAAAATCAATTACTTCTGGGACATGAAGTTAAGCCACTTTTAGTAAGCTATAAAAAAAAAGCACTCGTAGGTTTGTAATTTTAGCAAATTCTTTAGCAAAATAATTGGAGAAACTCTGTGAGATGAGAAAATAAGCCATTTTGGAAAGTAAGATTAAGAAATTAAGTCTCAGGGGTGCCTGGGTGGCTCAGTTGGTAAGGCGACTGCCTTTGGCTCAGGGCATGATCCCGGAGACCCGGGATCGAGTCCCACATCAGGCTTTCTGCTCGGTGGGAAGCCTGCTTCTCCCTCTCTCACTCCCCCTGCTTGTGTTCCCTCTCTGGCTGTGTTTCTCTGTGTCAAATAAATAAAATCTTAAAAAAAAAAAATTCCACCAACATTTAAAAAAAAAAAAAAAAAAATTAAGTCTCAGAAAAGAAGATTAGTTTTTGTACCACCACCTACAATTTATTCCTCCCTTATACCCTTTTATTTTTTTCAAAATTTATTTGAGAGCGAGATAACCACGTACAAGAGAGAAAAAGAGAGCAGGCACATGCACAAGCAGGGGGAGGGGCCAAGGACGAGGGACAAGCTGTCTCCCCACTGCAGAGCTGAGGAGACTAGTAGATCATGACCTGAGCTGAAGTCAGATGCTTAAAAGACTGAGCCACTCAGGCACCCCTCTCCCCTTTTTAAAAACTAGGTCTGGTTTTAATTATAAATGTATTTCACATACTCATGTAAATATTACAGAAAGTCATGAAATAAAAAGTGAAAGTCCCATCCTGGTCCTAGCTGTCTTCTGAAGTTTACCATGCATATTTTATATAATAAATATATATATTTTATATATATATAAAAAATATGTATCACGTATATAATAAGACAGCTTTTAAAAGTGCCAAGTTGGTTCATTTACAATAGCATCAAAAAGCATGTAAACTTAAACTACAAAATGTTGCTGAAAGAATTTAAAGACAACAATAAATACCAAGACTTCTCCTGTTCATGGACTGGAAGACTTAACTTTGTCAGGACATCAACACTACTCAAAGCAATCTATAGATTCAATACAATCCCTAGCAAAAATCCTACTGACATTTTTTTGTGAAAATAGAAAAATCTACCCTAAAACTCATATGGAATCCCAAAAGATGCTGAATAATCCACAAATAACTTTAGACAAAGAACAAAGCTGGGGGACTCACTTCCCAATTTCAAAATTATTTCAAAGCTATGGTAATCAAAACAATATGGTACTGACTTAAAGACAGACACAGAGATCAAAGGAATAGAACAAAGGACCCGGCCCCAAAGCAAATTCCTTGCATATATGGTAAAATGATTTTCAATTAAGGGTGGGAAAAGAACAGTGCTGGGAATTCTTTTAAATTCAAAGGAACTGAAAAAAAGATCTGTTTTTTGGTTTTGTCTTTTTTTATGGTGGGGAGGGGCAGAGGAGAGAGAATCTTGAGCAGGCTCCATGCCCAGCACAGAGCCCAGTGCTGGGCTTGATCTCACAACCTGAGTAGAAATCAAGAGCTGGGACACCTAACTGACTGAGCCACACTGACACCCTGAAAGCAGGGTCCTGAAGATACCTGTACACCCATGTTCACAGCAGCATTACTTACAATAGTCAAGAGGAAGAAGCAATCTAAATGTCCACCAACAGATGAATGAATACATAAAACGTGGTATGTATATAAAGTGGAATGTTATTCAGCCTTAAAAAGTAAGGAAATTCTGACACATGTTACAATATGGATGAACCTTGAGAACATTATACACTGAGTCACAAAAGGACAAATACTGTATGATTTTACTCATAAACAGAAAGTAGAGTCGTAATTGCTGGGGGCTAGGGAATGGGAGAAGGGGGAGTTGCTGTTTTATGGGTATAATTTCAGTTTTAAAAGATAAAAAAAATTCTGGAAATTGATTGCACAACAGTGTGAATGTACTTAACACTACTGAACAGTATACTTGAGAAGAGTTAAAATGATAAATTCTATGTGTATTTTATCACAATAAGAAACTTAAAAAAAATTGTCAGTACAAGTTGGGTTATATGATACTGATATTTTTTTCCCTTTATAATATACCTTACATATAGTTCTGTATCATGGCACGTATATTCTTGCTCCCTTTTTTAGTTCCGACTTATTTAGTTACATTCTGTTAATTACTTACCCATTCTCTATTAATGAGCAATCAGAATATTTCTCGTGTTTTTCACTATTATCAAACCTTACTCACTATTCATTCTTGGACCTGTAAATCATTCCACTACTATATGAATATAAGCCAATGCCAAAAATTTAGGCAAAATTCTAGAGATTCTAGATAAATAAAAAGGTACATGAGGGCAAGGAAGCACACAGTTACAAAATACTTTTTTTTTTTTTTACACAAAATACACTTTAACTTGCTATCATTAACACTATTAAGAATCATAAAAATCTCATAATCTTTGAGTCAGTGATTGCATTTTAAGGAACACAGTCAAAAGAAGGAAAAGGCTACAGTTTTAATACTATCCATAACACTAAAAAAATAACTGGAATGTCTACTAATAGAGGTAATGTATGGAAATTAAGCAACACCTTTTCTGGCTATAAAGCAGTAATTCGGAAGACTATGTAGCTACACTTAAAATGTTTACTATGTTCACAGTAAAAGAAAAACTCATGTATACTTAATATTTTAACTAAGCTGTAAACAAGCAGCTCATGGGCGCAATGCATCTCAGAGAGGTATTTTGTTTGGCCCGCATGAAAGCAGAACTTCAGTTTAGGCACAGTGAAAATTTTCCAATTCACTGCAGTTTACATCTATGTTTCACAACTAATGCTTCACCTTTCACATGTGCATTCCTGACCCTTGAATACAGATGAGAACAGAGGACTTCAGAAAGATAAAGACCGATCTTGTGAATGGCAATGGGATGATGAATGCATTTTCCTTTTGGAAGAAATAAAGCTTCCACTTACTCATTAAGATCTTATAGTTAATAAATCTGTACAGTAAAATTTAGGCACACCTATACAGCATGGTGAGATTTCCACTCAAATTGGTTTCTAATGTCAATTTGTGTGATTCGATGCTAAACAGACATTAAATTGTGAATTTACCAAGGCACATAAGAAACATACTCCTGGGTAAATTTGGTGTAAGAAACAAAGATATATTTTTTCCACAGAAAAGCCCCACATCACTCACCTAGTGACTTGTTTGTGAAAATCTGTAAGCTGTTTGTGTGTCACTGTGACTGCTCCCACGGTTGTCTCCTTTGGCAAACCTTTCAAGGAGTTCTCTAACCATCGACAAAAAGTCTGTGCAGAGAGACAGTAAGAGTTTTAAATGGAGGCAGGACTTACTCAACTGGACCCTACAAGTAATAACAAAACCTGCAGGTTTTTCTTACCAGCATCAGCTCTTCCAGACTTGGAAGTAAAGGAATTAACACAAGCACTATCTTTAGGCCTTCTAACCCTCTTGGGTTTGGAATTGTCTACAAAGGCAAACCTACACTTCTCTTCAAAGGTGTAGCAGGCATCCTTTCAGCACGCCTTTCTCTACCTTAGGAGTGGAGTCTCTTCTGGATGTTCTGTTTCTGTCATTAAACTTCTGTAATACTTCAAAAATTAAATAGCTGCCAGAAAACTCTTGAGTGTAAAGATCAAAGGTAATCTACAGCAAAGTTCAGTACCACAAAGAGCAAGGACAAAAGGTATAGGTAAGTAAACATGTCAAAGAATATATATAATATGTATCCAGGGTCTAACGGATTTTTTTTTTTTTTTAAAGATTTTATTTATTTGACAGAGAGAAACATAGCCAGAAAGGAAACACAAGCAGGGGGAGTGAGAGAGGGAGAAGCAGGCTTCCTGCCGAGCAGGGAGCCTGATGTGGGGGGTGTCTAAAGGATTTTAAGGTCAACTCTCAGTAGAACAGTCATATCCAGTCAGCTCCTTCGTGATGCGTGCCTGTTCTCTGATCAGACAATTCTGCTGCTCATTCTGGTTGCTATTTAAAAGAACACTATTGGGGCACCCAAGTGGGTCAGTGTTGAGCATCCCACTCTTGGTTTCAGTTCAGGTCATGATCTGATGAATTGTGGGATCCAATGCTCAATAGGGAGTCTGCTTGGGATTCTGTCTCTCTCTGCCCCTGCCCCAACTTGTGCACACTCTCAAATAAATCTTTTTAAAAAATGTTGTAAAAGAATATTATTTACATCTGAGCATAGTCTTTTTATACCTTTCAAATGCACAAGAACTGTCTACCCCTGCCCCCCCTTCCTTCCTCTTCAAACTAAAATTCAAATTTAGAGACTTCCTCTGGGTTATTTTCAGTTGAATTGTTCTTCTTTGAGCTAGCTCTAATTTTCCATGCCTTTCTTAAACAGGGTATACACTTTGGTTGTAGTTTTCAGCAACAAAATAATCTTTTACAACTAAATTTTTACATTATATATTCCATTAATGTTAATTTATGATAACAAACTGAAGAAAAAGTAAATATTACATTATAAATGCTTATGAGGTACTGCACAATTCCCCAAACGTTGCCCTCAAGGAGGATAATACTCTACTAAGAAAAATAAGGAGGGGCGAGAGATTCAGGAAGAATCCTTACTTGATGTTTTGGCATCCAAAAACAGCCTATGAGTTAACTACAATATAGCCCCACACAAGGACAGTAAGAAATGAAACGAAAAAGCAAAATTAATCAGCTAGCACACAATGGATCTCATCCACCTTCTAATAAAGGAATATGAGAAATCTGGTTGAAAACACTGAATAAATTTGCCACAGATGGTATCCAACGAAGAAGGTAAGGGTTTAAATAGTATATTCAAGTCATGTGAAAAAGCTGAAATGCCATCTGTTATTGAAAAATCTGTGTTGGGGGTACCTGGGTGGCTCAGAGAGTTAAGCTTCTGCCTTTGGCTCAGGTCATGATCTCAGGGTTCTGGAATTGAGGCCCACATCGGGCTCTCTGCTCAGCAGAGAGCCTGCTTCCTCCTCTCTCTCTGCCTGCCTCTCTGCCTACTTGTAATCTTTGTCAAATAAATAAATAAAATATTAAAAAAAAAATCCGTGTTGAATTTTGAAAACGGTATGACTAAGGAAGTGCTCAAGAATGCAAATTTTCTTTGGGCTTATATCCTTAGAATTTCAATCAGTTGAACAATTCATATTTATTTAAGAGTTCCTTTACAAAAATTCAGTTTTAAGTTGATGTTTATAAAATATAATCACTTTAAACTGCCTGACACCCATTCTGTGGGTATCTATCTATATAGTAATACTAACAGTTATGAGCCCAAAGTTATCGGGTTTCTGTTTCTGCCTCAATTTGTTGTTCTAATTTTCGTCCTCTGTTAGCACTTAACCATATGTTTATAAATCAAGAATGTATTTATTTTTATTTAATTTTTTAAAGTTTTGTTTTGTTTTGTTTTGTTTTTAAGATTTATTTGACAGGGGCGCCTGGGTGGCCAGTTGGTTAAGCGACTGCCTTCGGCTCGGGTCATGATCCCGGAGACCCAGGATTGAGTCCCGCATCGGGCTCCCTGCTCGGCAGGAAACCCTGCTTCTCCCTCTCTCACTCCCCCTGCTTGTGTTCCCTCTCTGGCTGTGTTTCTCTCTGTCAAATAAATAAAAAGGATTCACACAAGAGTTTGACATAGAGAGTGCCTGGGTGGCTCAGTGTTAAAGCCTCTGCCTTCAGCTCAGGTCATGATCTCAGGGTCCTAGGATCGAGGCCCGCATGGGGCTCTCTGCTCGGCGGGGAGCCTGCTTCCTCTTCTCTCTCTGCCTACTTGTGATCTCTCTCCGTCAAATAAATAAAATCTTAAAAAAAAAAAAAAGAGTTTGATATAGAAGAATTAGGGGTGCCTGGGTAGCATAGTCAGTTAAGCCTCCAACTCTTGGTTGGGCTCAGATTGTGAGATTGAGCCCCATGTTGGGCTCTGAGCTCAGCTTGGAGTCTGAGATTCTTTCTCCCTCTCCCTCTGCCCTTCCTATTTGTGCCCCCCACCATCAAACAAATAAATCTTTAAAAAAAAAAAAAAGCGTAAAGTTCATGTGGCTGTTCTGGAAGATAAACCTAAAGAAAATGTTAGAAATTTATCAAGGATCTGCCCTACATGTGACTACCTTTCGTTTCAGCCAAAGATCACATGCTCACTAAAACAATATAAACTAATCACTCAATTTCGGGAGATCAACACATAAATCCAAGGAAGAACTTTTGACTCAGTAACATCAGAATCTAACACTAAAAGTATACTTTGTTTTGTGAAACTGCTGAAGTTAAGGCTAACAACTGTCATCAACGATACAAAGCAAGAGACAACGTTAAGATGTATGTGGACTTAAAAGTTACAGTAAACTCGTGCATTTGGATTTTTCTATGGTTCTGGAACCAACTGTGCACTTTTCTCAACTGCTTTTATGTTAATATTAAACTATAAATATTATTTAAAAAATAATGTATAAGCTATATATACTTTACCACTACGCTCAAAACTTTCATGCAGTACACATAACCTCACTTATGATCATGTGGCCCAGTACTGAAATTACTTGGACATTACTGAATAGCTTAAAAAAACCTTCCATGCTCAGGTGATAAATGACCTGGATCAAGAACTGAAACAAGATGCAAATTAATTCAAAGGAGAAATCCAAGTGTATATTGTGAGCTGATTTTCTGCTTCTGTATCCCCAGATGCTCTGTTGAGACTTATTAGCAACCATACAGTGCTATCTAAGGAGCCTGGAGTGAATTCCCTTCTTGAATAACCTGTACCGTTATGTAACAGCTATATAGGCATCTCTCACAAATGAACAAATTTCTCACTGGCCAGCCACACTGCTGAATTCCATGCTTAGTATTCATTTCAGGTAATACAAACTCTGTGACAGTGACACAAACATGCTTTCAAAAACCTAATAATGAATTACTGGCCTTCTATAAAGGCCCCCTCTCATCTAATAATTAAACTTAGCAATATACTTAGATAGGGTTCCAAGGATATACAACAGGCTGGTTTCAAAGTTACAGTCTGCCTCCAGGAACCAAAGTTTACGGACTGTGAGAATGGGTTCTTCATGGAAACAATCTTACCGGTCTGTCAACCTGCATGATCTCCCAGAGCACTTCAGCCACATCTGGTAGGGTATAGGGAGGGAGACAGAAGCAGCATGTGTGAAGCAGCTGGCTTACAAGTTGCTGTCCAAGCTGGTTCATCACCTGTCCAATCAATTCTTTGCGTAATTCAAAGTCGTCTTCATGCTATAAGGAAACAAGAGCAAAAGATTAAATTCTAATTTCAACTCTGCACTCTAATAATTCCTCCTCCCTGGAAAAGCGAGTATATAAATACCTAACAGTTAGATTCACAGACTCCACTAAAATGTTCTGTCCTTAGGAAGAAAATATTAAGGGTTTAGTATCAAGGAAATGGGCATGGATTCCAGCTGAGATTAACCTTAACTCTTAGAATAGAAAGCAGAAGAGAAACAATGACTAAAGGTTACAGGTAGCAATTTTAATTATTTCATAGAAAAATGTGTTCCTATTTCCTTTTTTTAAAACCAACTGAATAAAGACTTCTATCAGATACCTAATCTTTTCTATCAAAAAAACTCCCTTATTTTCTTCCTTTCTATAGTCTTGAATATACGTATACTTCTAATATCTTGAAAAAAAATAACTTTTTTTTTTTTTAAGATTTTATTTGTTTGACAGAGAGAAACACAGCTAGAGAGGGAACACAAGCAGGAGGAGTGAGAGAGGGAGAAGCAGGCTTCCTGCTGATCAGGGGTCCCGATGCGGGACTCCATCCAGGGATCTGAGATCATGACCTGAGCTGAAGGCAGTCGCTTAACCAACTGAACCATCCAGGTGCCCCGAAAAAAATAACTTCTTATAAACTGCTTTTCATATCTAGTTTTCTTCTTCTCCTTTTATGACTAAACTTCTTAGCCCATTCACACAGTTGCTTTTTTCTTCACTGTTCTCTATTGACCTTAAATTCTTTTTTTTTTTTTAAGATTTTATTTATTTGACAGAGAGAGATCACAAATAGGCAGAGAGGCAGGCAGGCAGAGAGAGGAGGAGGAAGCAGGCTCCCCGCTGAGCAGAGAGCGGGATGCGGGCCTCGATCCCAGGACCCTGGTATCATGACCTGAGCCGAAGGCAGAGGCTTCAACCCACTGAGCCACCCAGGTGCCCTCTATTAACCTTAAATTCTATTTCACATTTAACCAAATCTACCTTTGAAAATTTTGTGAACCATTTTACTACTCCAGCCAAACAGGTCTCTTAACTGTCTAACATACTTAGTACTATCCTTTCTTTGACTATGATTTATGCCCCAGGTAAGACTATCCTCCCCTCTCTAATCCATCCAAACTCTACCTATATCCATTGGCCCAACTGAGGTCCCTTTCTTCTGTAAATTAATCCCAACCCACTTCCAACCAAGGAGTTTTCCCTCCTCTGATCTCATAGTAATCATGACTTTTATCACTCATCTGGCAAGTAGTCTTCCTATTGTTATTTAAATCTTTTTAATCTCTTTATCTGTTTATCTCTTCTACTAAACACCGAATGACCTGAGAGCATAAATAAGTTTAGACTGTTTCATATAGCTTATAGCACTTAGTAGAGGCTGTCTTCAATCTCGTAGTTGATGTTTTGGTTAGTGAATGGTATGTATCTACCAATATAGATCATATAAAAAGAATCTGGTTTTCCCCTAAGAAATGAGGAAGAGATATAAAAAGGTGATGAGAAGAAAGGTACAACGTTTACACTTACATCATTGGCTACCCCTGTATGGATAAGGTCTCGTAGGAACCTCATGACACTGCAATTGGCATCCCGGTGGTCCAGGGTAGTAGAGGCAATGGCCCATTGCAAGATAGGGATGACCACTTGGCTCCTCAGCAAGGTAACAGGGCTACGCTGAATAAACCTGGTGTGGAAAGACAGGCTAGGTATAAATGACAGAATTAGGCTCCAAAAGCAGCCAGAGTAACAGGCAAAATGATGGATGGAGACAATAAAAAGATCAGTGGTTGCTAGAGGTTAGAGAGTGAGGGGGGTGCTGAACAGGTGGCACACATGGGTTTTTAGAGTATAACAACTATTCCGTATGACATTATAATGGTAGATACATGTCATTATACATTTGTCCAAATCCACAGAAGGTACACCACCAATGGTGAATCCTAATGTAATCTATGGACTTTGGGTGATAATGACGTGTTGTTACAGGCTCAATTCCAACAAACAGACTACTCTGGTGGGGAATGTTGATAGTGAGGGAGGGCATAGGGTGGGGTGGTGGGGGTGGTGGAGCAGGGGTGTACGGAACTCTAAACTTTCCACTCAAAGTCCTACAAGATTTCTCACACCTTTTAACACACATGGAGACTCTCCACAAAAAAAGATAACAGTATTTTCCAAATTTACTTTACAATGCTTATCTATGCAAAGAGTGTCTCTGGGGATGTTTTTCAAGGAACACACACAGGGTAAACAGAGACTGGAGAGTCCACCCAGTGTTCTCTCATATCATCAACAACAACAAAGGTATTTTTAACTTGTCCAAAAGCTAACCAAAAAAGCATTCAACATACAATCCTGAAATAGTCAATACTACTTTGCATTTATAAGTGATAAAACATATATTAAATGTATAATTACATACCTACTTTTCATAATTTTTTAATTTTAAAAAAGATTTTATTTATTTGACAGAAACACAGTGAGACAGGGAACACAAGCAGGGAGAGTGAAAGAGGGAGAAGCAGGCCTCCCGTCAAGCAGAGAGCCCGATGCGGGGCTCGATCCCAGGACTCCAGGACTCTAACCTGAGCCAAAGGCAGACACTTAACAACTGAGCCACCCAGGTGCCCCTTTTTTTAATTTTTAAATGCTTTTATGTTCACTAACTGATTTGGTTCAATTTCTTAGCTAGGGATTAAAGAAGGAATTCAAAGGTTTGGCAATAATACAGTCAGTGTTACTGGTAAAGGGGAATTTAAGCAAAAATTGGGGTGGAAAGCTGGAGGTAGAACCAGGAAGTGCAGAACAAGATACCTTCTAAGGTACTTAAAATCCTAAGAACTTTTTTACTCTGAGACATGACTGTATCTAAAGGATGCCAAGCTTCCTAAAGGAAAAAGCTGAAGTAAAACTTGTCACTCCTTTGTGATAGAAACCCAGCTGCTTTTACCCTGCTCCCATCCAACTCCTCTTCCTCACTTACAGGGATACTCTGGTTCAGAATTTAACTTTGGGCTATGAATCATTAACCTACCTTTATTCCACTAACTTCATTTTAGAGAGAAGCAAACAGTCAAGTGTTACATGACAAGATGAAGCAGTGATGGGGATAAGCAATAAAAGAAAGGGTTGTTCTTCAGAAGGACTGACCTGGTGGCCAGCCTGAACAGGTCATCCACAGTGTCGGGGTGATTCTGGAGCCCATTCTGCTGTTCCAGCAGCTGAAATGTAGGGATGCACAGTGCCTAAAACAGAATAGTGATTTTAAATGAATGCTAGTATATTAAATCCAACAGCATTCAGACTTGCTAAATATCACGCCATACACAAAAGGAACCAAGTAGGGGAAGCACAGATGGGACAAGAAAAAGGCTATGATGAGAATCAGATCAAGAAAAGGAAAAGAGAAATCTTTTTCAACTGATATAGTTTTCACAAATGAAGTCCACATTTCAGAAAGGGTTGAGGGTATACATTTTAGTTGATGAAATTGGACAGATGTCATCTCAAAGTTTTGGAAATTTCTGCGGGTGCCTGGGTGGCTCAGCTCAGTTAAGCACCCAACTCTTGATTTTGGCTAGGTCATGACCCTGCAGTGGGCTCGATGCTGGTGTGACACCTGCTTAAGAGTCTCTCTCTGGTCTTCCCATACTGTCCCCTCCAACCCTGCTTGTCTGTCTCTCTCTCTCAAAAAAAGAAAGTTTTAGGAGTGCCTGAGTGGCTCAGTCGTTGGGCATCTGCCTTCAGCTCGGGTCATGGTCCCGGAAGCCTGGGATCAAGCCCTGCATCGGGCTCCCTGCTCAGCAGGGAGACTTCTTCACCCTCTGTCGCTCCCCCTGCTTCTGTTCCCTCTCTAGCTGTGTTTCTCTCTGTCAAATAAATACATAAAATCTGAAAGAAAGAAAGAAAGAAAGAAAGAAAGAAAGAAAGAAAGAAAGATTTAGAAGTTTCTAAAAGACTGCTTGTGTAACAGAAAGTCAAGTCCACTAAAGGAATAGATGAAGGTTTTTTTTTAAGGTTTTAATAATAATAGTAATACATCAATTTTACTTTATTTCCGAGAGCTGGGGCGGGGGGCAGAGGAGATAGATAGAGAATCTTAATCAGACTCCATGCCAGCACAGCGCCTGATGTGGGACTCCATCTCAGCACCACGAGATCACGATCTGAGCCAAAATCAAGAGTCTGACACTTAAGTGATGAGCCACTCAGGTGCCCCATGAAATGTCAGTTTTAAAGGGTAAGACATCTTGTGAAAAGGAGCATCATAAACTCCCTAATATATTTTCCTCCATATGACTAGGAGGGGAAAAAACAGTATTATTAAGAGCCTTTTCCAATGCCTGCTATTTACCCTAACACCAACCCAGCTAATAAGTGAGCTAGTTCACTGGTTGTTCCAGGCAAGAAACTAAAAATAGAATCATGCCCGAGTTTAGAGATTCTTTGTTTTACAACCATTTGGTCTCTTTTTCCACCTCCCAAAAAACCATTATCTCTAGAGAGTGTAAATTTGGCAGAACAGCTGTAATGACCCTTATAGTTATTTGGTCAATCTCTCTCTCATTCTCCCAGGCATGTCTGTTCAGAGAACAACTAGAAAGTTTCTACCTTCCGGTTATTAGGAAATCAACATGCCTGGAGGATAAACATAAGAGAAGTAAGAGAATTCAAAACATGGTGAAGAACAAACTGCCCAGGCCTTTAGTCCGTCCAAGATTCTCCCCAGGGAAAGCAGACCTGAAGCATGTCTAGTAGTCCCTGCCGACAGCCCTCTTCCATGCCATATTCATCCACAAGGATACTGCCAAGGTACAGGAAACAGGAATGCTGATGTACGTGGTATACATTCACCATCTGCCAAGGGAGAAACCAGCTGTTCAATGCTTTACCCCCCAAAAGTATCAACTTAGGAAAACTGTCTGGGGGAAGAAATTCAGAGACAGGCTAATTTTTTTCTCTTTAAGACAACATAGTAAAGCTTGTTCACAACGTTTTTTGAAACACAGGGCTCAATTCTTCAATAATTTTCAAGTATTCTCTTTAGAGTCCTTTCAAGCCTCTGACCTTTTATCTTCCCAAAACAATGTTGTAAGAACTGTATAATACTTAAGATGGAAGTCATTAGGATGCTATCATCCAAGCTATTTGCAAAATCGTAGTATAAATCCCAATACCTAAAGGTTGTTCTTATTTGCATTAAAGATTAACTTTTGGGGCGCCTGGGTGGCTCAGTTGGTTAAGCGACTGCCATCAGCTCAGGTCATGATCCCAGAGACCCGGGATCGAGTCCCACATCGGGCTCCCTGCTCGGCCGGAGGCCTGCTTCTCCCTCTCTCACTCCCCTAACTTGTGTTCCCTCTCTCGCTGTGTTTCTCCCTGTCAAATAAATAAAAATATCTTAAAAAAAAAAAAAGTATTTTTGGGGCGCCTGGGTGGCTCAGTTGGTTAAGCGACTGCCTTCAGCTCAGGTCATGATCCCGGAGACCCGGGATCAAGTCCCACATCGGGCTCCCTGCTCGGCGGGAAGCCTGCTTCTCCTTCTCTCTCACTCCCCCTGCCTGTGTTCCTCTCTCTCAAATAAATTAAAAAAAAAATTATGTTTGACCCAGAATGTATTACACTGAAGGGGTCACATAACCAAAGGTGGAAACACATGTGGTACAAACATCTGGTGTCCTCAGGGTATAGTAAAGGTAAACTTTATTCAAATCTACAATATAAGGGACGCAGGGCTGTGCATATGCCAACTGATACTGCACCAGCATGACTCTACTTGAGGGTACGTGCTTCCTTAAGAATAAGATGCCCAAGAAAGACAGGCAGGGCAGGGTCACACCTCTGGGGGCAGTCACCACCAACTTTGCTCTCCATCCTCGGGAGGCCGAATAGTAAATAAATGCCAGCCTCTGTCCACTGCTGTCTGTCCTCACCCTGGCTGTTCTGGTCTCCCTGCCAATTTCCACAGAATGAACCCAAGTTCTGCTTCACATGCAGCTGCTGCTCTCCCCTGCTTGCCCTACTGGCTTGGATGCCCTATATCCCACCCACCGCCAAGGAATCAATGCCTCCAAGACCAGCCTCCCTTTGATCCTTCTCAGAGGCAGAGCTGTCAGACAGGAACTAAAACTGGCAAGAATAAAGGTGTCATGAAAAGATGTGCCTGATCCATAAAGAGATTCTGACCCAAACCCTATATATTGTACAAATGGACACTGTTCCTAATGGGAGAGGTGACTTATTTTCATTGTTTTTAATTTTTTTATGGGTTTATGATTTTGAATTTTTCTTATTTGAAAGAAAGAATTTTGATTATATCAAGCTGAGTGAGTTTAGCCTGTAAAAAGGACGTCAAGTTGTGGACAAAATACGCAAATAAAGAGAAATGTATTATACAAGTTCTATTTTTTAAAAAAAGCGTGGGTCAGGGGATGCCTGGGTGGCTCCACTGGGTAAGCGTCTGCCTTTGGCTCAGATCATGATCCCAGGGTGCCGGGACTGAGTACCGCAATAGGCTTCTTGCTCAGCAGAGAGCCTGTTTCTCCCTCTGTAAGCCCACTCTCTCTCACAATTAAAAAAACAAAAACAGGGGCGCCTGAGTGGCTCAGTTGGTTAAGCAACTGCCTTCGGCTCAGGTCATGATCCCGGAGCCCCGGGATCGAGCCCCACATCGGGCTCCCTGCTCGGCGGGGAAGCCTGCTTCTCCCTCTCTCAGTCCCTCTGCTTGTGTTCCCTCTCTCGCTGTGTTTCTCTCTGTCAAATAAATAAATAAAATCTTTAAAAAAAAAAAAAAAAGAAAACAAAAACAAAAAACTGGGTGGCTCAGTCAGTGGAGCATACAACTCTTGATCTCAAGTCTGTGAGCTTGGGCCCCACACTGGATGCAGAAGTTACTTAAAAAATAAAATAAAATAAAAGAGCGAGGCACCTAGGGTACAGAATTTAAGGGGGCACTCACTGTCAGGGTCAGATTCTCAGAGGGTCTGCTTCCTTAAAATCTGCAACATGGATATACTGCCCAGGTAGACAAAGGTCACCTGAGGCTGGGGGGTTGTGGCCCAGCCTGGAGCTGTACATTTCCCCTTAATACATGGAAGCAAATCCTAAGAAGGCACTTATTCCAACACTGACACTTTGCTTTGTCTCAATCTAGTCCTGGCTTTGCTTTAAGGTTAACATCAAACTGCTTAGTGATCTAATACACTAGGTTAAAGACATCTCATATGGGGGCGCCTGGGTGGCTCAGCTGGTTGAGCGACTGTCTTCGGCTCAGGTCATGATCCCGGAGATCCGAGATCGAGTCCCACATTGGGTTCCCTGCTCAGCGGAAAGCCTGCTTCTCCCTCTCTCACTCCCCCTGCTTGTGTTCCCTCTCTGGCTGTGTTTCTGTCAAACAAATAAAATATTAAAAAAAAAAAAAAAAGACATCTCATATGAACCGTTCTTAATGTGAATGTGTTGTTAGAGAACTTCATACACTGAGTCACACCATAATTATGTATCAATCTTGGTGATTATAAAAGAGTAAACATTTTTTGACAAATAACAGACTTATGTGACCAACTGTGATTGAGACAGAAAAAAATTCCCTTGGGCCAAGAAACAGCAAAATTTCACATGACACATTTTAAAAAGAAAAATTAGTATAAGAATGCTCAGTGCTGGTATATGAGAGCTCAGCATTAAAGTCATTCTCTTCTTAATTTCACAGTGGAATGTGTTACTATTTAGACTACCAATATAAAGAACAGATTATAGGCCATTTCCTTCAGAGACAACATACCATAGGCACTATTTCAATATTTTGGAATTTGTATTTAATAAATACAAAAATGTTTCACTTCATCAGCAAAGTTTTTGTTCTAAAGACTCCTACTTCAGGGGCGCCTGGGTGGTTTAGTAAGTTAAGCGTCTGCCTTCAGCTCAGGTCATGATCTCAGAGTCCTGGGATGGAGTCCTGAGTTGGGAATCCCTGCTCAATGGAGAGTCTGCTTCTCCCCCAACCCAAATAAATAAAATATTTTTTTTTTAAAGATTTTATTTATTGGGGCGCCTGGGTGGCTCAGTTGTTTGAGCGACTGCCTTTGGCTCAGGTCATGATCCTGAAGATCCGGGATCGAGCTCCACATCGGGCTCCCTGCTCGGCGGGAAGCCTGCTTCTCCCTCTCTCACTCCCCCTGCTTGTTTTCCCTCTCTGGCTGTGTTTCTCTCTGTCAAGTAAATAAATAAAATCTTAAAAAAAAAAAAAGATTTTATTTATTTACTTGACAGAGAGAGAGCAATCACAAGTAGGCAGAGAGGCAGGCAGCAAGAGAGGAGGGGGCAGGCTCCCTGCTGAGCAGAGAGCCCGACACTGGCCACAATCCCAGGACCCTGGGATCATGACCTGAGCCGAGGGCAGAGGCTTTAACCCACTGAACCACCCAGGCACCCCCAAATAAATAAAATCTTAAAAAAATAAAGACTCCTACTTTAAATTCTGTACAGTTCACATGCTCCCCCCCAGGAAGAACTTACCTGTGTAACTAGTGGCTGCAGCAAGGCTGCAGATCCTTTGCCTACACAGCGAACAGCAAAGCGAAGGCACCTGCAACATCGCTCTACAATCCGATTATCAGCCCGGTGTTTATTTAGAGTCTCAGATAAAACTGGCCATATCTGAGTCAAAAGTCAAAGAGCAGAAGAAAGAAAACAATGAACAACTAAGAAATGAAAAAAATGCTCCCAAGTTGGTAACATCTGATTTGGTTTTCAATTTGGAAAAAGCTTTCTTTATAGAAAAACACATAGCCTGAATCTGGTGTGCATAAGTGCACACGTGCATGCGTACCTGAGTGTGTAGTTTCAAGACACTATCCATCTCTAAACACAACTACTTCTTAAGAAAAGCACAGTGACTCTTTAGAAGTAGAGGAAGAGCATGTCTTACTTCACTAAAAGATTGACTTTAGAATTCCTGATTTAGGATTAAATAATTAGTGTGAATTATAGAAAAATAGATGTTTAAAGACAGTTCTGAGTTGGAATACTTTGAACAAAAGGGCACAGCTAATGAAATGGCATTATTTGATAACTTCAAACACTGAAGGATACTTGGTGTTTTCCCCCCTGAAGTATGAAAAGCACTTCTCAAACATGCCTTTTGATCCTATTACCCTCAGTGAAAAAAGTAGATGTGTGTTTACAATGGCAAAGCAAAAGCCACAGGGATAAATGGCTTTGTCAAAAAACAATTTTGCTAGTATTAATCAGGCCTCCTAACAACACCAGGATTCACATAGAGATGTGTTAATCTCATAGAAGAGTTAATCACTTTCTATTTCTCTGAACTTTGAGTGCATTTCCCCAGTCTATTTTCTTATCAAATCTGAAGTAAAAAAATATTTATTTGAATGGTTCTATTCTATTCATTGAAATTTAAATTGTATCAAAAAACTGAATCTTCCTATGAACCTAGAAGACAATACCTGCTCACTTTAGTTACCCACAGCCATGTAAAGAAAAAGGAAGGAAGCCTTGTTCCATAGGCATCTATTAAACACTTACTTCCTGTATGACTTTTTGGCACGGATGAGTTTGTCCATTTTCCACAATGGGATTGGTGTGTCTAGGGAAAGGCAACAACCCAAAATAGTAAAAGAGCAATTTAAATGAAGAGCCACAGCCCCGAACCCTGCTAGCTTACATAGTAACAAAGTCATCACATTAAGAATACCAAAATAATAAGTTATTTTCGACTGAACACATTTTCCTTCTATTCCAGTTAAACAAACACAAGCACATAGTTCAAATCATGCCCCCCTCACCCTTTTATTGCCACCTTTAAGCCACTTCCACCAGAGCATGAGAACTCAATCTAACTTTGGCTTACATGGGTTGTGGAGCACTACAATTATCTTTTTCATTTTCTTCTCTTTAAAAATCAGAATATGTAGACTCTTCCAAACTAATAAATATATTAATTAAAACCCAGGTTATCTAAACCCACTATAAGAAACTAAGTACTGGGGTGCCTGGGTGGCTCAGTTGGTTAAGCGACTGCCTTCGGCTCAGGTCATGATCCTGGAGTCCCAGGATCGAGCCTCACATCGGGCTCCCTGCTGGCAGGAAGCCTGCTTCTCCCTCTCTCACTCCCCCTGCTTGTGTTCCCTCTCTAGGTGTATTTCTCTCTGTCAAATAAATAAATAAAAATCTTAAAAAAAAAAAAAAAAGAAACTAAGTACTGCTCTATTCTCAGCATTAAAAGGAAAAAGCTTCAGGAATTCTACTCTATCCAAGATGCTTCTCATGGTTCTAGTCTGAACCCAATGATATACAATATGGGCCCACTCACAATATATAAAATCCAATTACTTGTCTAGTTCTAGAAGCCACTAATTTGAAAGAAAGCAGGAATAAAATCCAGTATGATTACCAATCTCTTTAAAGGAAAGAATTCTTTAATTTCAGTAAGCTGAACAACTTAATAAAAATCTCACTTTCTTTAAATCAAGGGATTTCCATCTATTATAGATTTTCTTCTACTTATTGTGGAAAAAAAGGGCTGTTGGTTGGGCTTTCAGAATGTCATGTAACAGGGCTATCATAATAATATAAGAAAAGCATTGTACCAAATTAAAAAAAAAAAGAAGGGGCGCCTGGGCGGCTCAGTTGGTTAGGCGACTGCCTTCGGCTCAGGTCATGATCCCGGAGACCCGGGATCGAGTCCCACATTGGGCTCTCTGCTCAGTGGGAAGCCTGCTTCTCCCTCCCTCACTCCCCCTCCCCCTGCTTGTGTTCCCCCTCTGGCTGTGTTTCTCTCTGTCAAATAAATTAAAAAATAAATAAATAAAAAAATAAAAATTTAAAAAACCCCAAAACCTGTTGACAAGAACACATAAGCTAAAAACACCTGTGTTAACTTATTCCACATAAGCTTTTTACACAACAATTACTCTGATATTCCAGTTATATCTATGGGGTTGACAAATTATAAATTATGTAACTCAGTAAGGATCACTCTTTGAACACTGTCACGCAAATGCTTTTTTAATCATTAGGCTCCTTTTGACTTCAAAAGAGATTAATTTCACCTGATTAATGAAAAGGCTTCATTATTTTTTTGCACCCCGACAAGACACAGCAACAGTTCTGGAAGTGTGGGCCTTGGAATAGCAAGCAGCAGCACAGCATCACCCGGGATCTTATTAGAAATGTAAATTCTTGGGTCCTACCCAAAATCCAATTGAATCAGACACTGTGGGGATGGGACCCAGCAGTCTGTTTTGATAAGCCCTCCAGGTGGCTATGGTGCATGGTAAAGTTTGATAATCACCAATCTAGAGAACAAAAAAACTAATTACATTTTAGAGGATCTTTTGACAAAGGCCTACCAAGAATATATCCTTAGAATTTGTCTTTGCATCAGAATTTCAGGTAATGGGCTTACCAGTCTCCTAACAGAAGAGATTATAGGAGGTACCTGGAAGTTAAGGAAAAAAACACTTGCTTTCTTCAATAAATAATGGTCTTATTTGCGCTGTTAACCCAAGACAGGCAAGCAGTCTCCCTTCTTACCTAAATATTACTGCAAGGCGATCTAAGAACACAGTGGGATCTGAGGATATACCATTGCTGGGCTCCTGAGACAACAGCTGATGAGACAGAGAGGTCTGAATAGCTTGTTGTTACACATACATACCTACAGCGAACACTGCAAACATACACCCATCCACATCAACCTCCCTCCCAATCTCTGCTTATTTTCTTATAAGAGATTAATAATAGTTACTCAAATGGTGCAAATTTTTAAATTCATATTGTCAAATTACTTTCATTCATCTTACTGCATCATGGCCAAGACTCATAATACTACATTTTACTACAAGATCACTGTGGAGTGGAAAACAGTATTATTTAATTTTTTTCCCATTTACTTTTATAATGACCAAGATATCATATACATTATATATTATAATACAGATAATGGGTAACATTATAATATAATCTATGTTTTTACTTCATTTTCTATTATGATACTTTTTTCTTTTTTTATTACAATACTTTAAAATGACTAAGGCTTCATAATATATTTTAAGAGATAAAGCAAGTGCCTCTTATTCTTTCCTAAAATTTCTTAAATGCTCCTACCAGCACA
Organism: Spilogale gracilis; assembly: GCA_004023965.1. Lineage (NCBI taxonomy): Eukaryota > Metazoa > Chordata > Mammalia > Carnivora > Mephitidae > Spilogale > Spilogale gracilis. The sequence goes on from PITA01010649.1 coordinate 40,707, forward strand.
TCAGTAGAGATAAACTCTGGAATCATGTCAAAATTCTCTTATTATTGCACTATAAATGTAACTCGAGAGGAGCTGATATATTTACAATATTCTTGAAGGAAACATGGTATATTATGGTTTTGGTTCCTAACTTGAATGGTATTATTCCCATTCTAGCTTCTAAACTGTATTACTGGTAGCGGAAATCTACTGATTTTAGAATACTTATTCCATGTATGCAACTCCTCTGATATACTTATTCTGTTTTTTCTATTCTAACATGTAAACATCATATATATGTACTAAATCCCTTTTTTAATTGGACTCACCTTTTTCAATGCCATAACCTGAACAGAACATAGTTCACTAAGGCATTCAGTAATCTTATCCAAAGGTAACCTGGCTAGGACAAGTGCTGTCCCTGAAAGACAAAGAAAAATACAAATAAAATAAAAGCCAAACTGAGGTAATTCACTGGTTTCTATCATTTGACTAACAGAAGAGGCTGGCTGGTTTCATTATTTTAAAAAGCTCAACACTGCTTTTTCAGTTACAGTATTTTATTATTTAGGTTGGTCTCTCTTTTTTAAAATATTTTATTTACTTATCTGACAGAAACAGCGAAGAGAGGGAACACAAGCAGGGGGAGTGAGAGAGGAAGAAGTAGGCCTCCCTTTCAACGGGGGCCTCATGTGGGACTCAATCTCAGGACTCCAGGATTGTGACCTGAGCCAAAGGCAGATGCTCAATGACTGAGCCACCCAGGCGCTCCAAAGGTTGGTTTCTCTTTGTTTGGCTTACACAACAAAGTGACCTTCAAACTAACATTTATAACTGAAGGTAGTATTAAATTCTCCTCAGCATCTACGGGTTTAAAGATGTTTAAATACATCTCCCCTTTCAATTCTTCAAATACTTAAAAAAGTTCTCCTTCACAAAGCTAATGCCAAAGCTTTTTTTATATAGCATATTATAATGGTTCTCAAACCTCCCTGAGGTTCAAGGAGAGCCTTTATCTTTGATAAGTACCATAGGCAATTCTTATCATCAGAGAAGTTTGAGAAATACATTCATTACTTTTCTCTGTAACAATGGGCTGAAATTAGAGATCAGATTCTAATTATACCACAACAGAATCTATCAGCTGGGTAAGGTATTATCTCTGGGCCTCAGTTTCTTGATCTATAAAATGAGTTCTTTGAATAGAAGACTAAGTTAAGTTTGCCTTTATTTTTTTTCTTTTATTTTTTAAATAGTTGCAAAAGCCTCCTCCACCCCTTTTTTTAAATTAAATAAAAATCTTAACTTGGAACTCCAATAAAACAGGTTTAAAAAAAAAGTAGCTAGCTTAAAGTGGGAACAGAAGGTTCAGACCCTTCTCATTCAGCCTTCCTCTTGTCATAATCCCCACCAAAGCTGAAGCATTTCCCCCAGAGCCAAAGAATTACATATTATTAGCCTAGATCCTTTCCAAGGTAAAAAAAAAAAAAAAAAAAAAAAATCCATGACTGATTTTTCTCATCTTCCAAAGTTTTATTCAACAGAATAGTAATCAATCCATAAGTCTTCAAATGTGAATTAAAAAACTAAATGATTTTTCCTGGTAGTCTATAAGCCATGGGTGAGTTAGTCTTTATTTAAAACTGGCAGAGGGAATCTAACTTAAATACACTTTTCCCTTTAAACTATTCCTAAAGAAAAGAATGTTACTAAAACTTTTTATTAAAAAAAAAATTTTTTTTTTGAGGCACCTGGGTGGTTCAGTCGTTAAGCATCTCCTTCAGTTCAGGTCATGATTTCAGAATCCCAGGATGAGCCCTGCATAGGGCTTCCTGCTCAGCAGGAGGCCTGCTTCTCCCTCTTCCTCTCTCACTCCCCCTGCTTGTGTTCCCCCTCTCTAGCTGTGTTTCTCTCTGTCAAATAAATAAAATACTAAAAAAAAAAGAAAAGGCTGATTCTTGATTTTGGCTCAGGTCATGGTATCAGGGTTGTGAGTTGGAGCCTTAAGTTGGGCTCCCCGCTCAGCAAGGAGTCTGCTTGGAATTCTCTTTCCCTCTCCCTCTGCCCTTTTCCCTGTTCACAGGCACTCTCTCTCACTCTCAAAATAATTTTTTTAAAAAAAGATTTTACTTATTTATTTGACACATTGAGGCGTGAAAGAGAGAGCACAAGCAGAGGACAGAGGAAGAGGGAGAAGCAGACTCCCTGCTGAGTAGGGAGCCCAATATGGGTGGGGCTCAATCCCAGGACCCTGGGATCATGACCTGAGCCAAAGGGAGATGCTTAACCAACTAAGTCACTCAAGCACCCCATAATTACATCTTAAAAAAAATTTTAAAAATAAAAAGTTTTTCTTTATTGAGAATATAACACTGATAACTGAGATGCCACATCCTACTACAGGCTAGACATCATGTCAGTATCAAGGTTAAATTTCACTAGGAAATTACAAGATGGCAGAAATAACCACTAGCAATAGTTAAGTAGTAGAAATATTTGACTCTGACTCAATGCCTTATTATCTATGCTTATGAATGGAAACAACAAAAAACCATTCTACAAAAAGAAAATCTGTCTTGGAAAATGCAAATACACTGGCTGGAAAAGAACCCGGTCATAGATATAGGAAAGAAGAGTTAGTTCCTACACAAAGTCATCCAATCTAGCCAAGACTAACTTGTTTGATACTCACAGAGGCTAAAAGGATAACACACAGGTTATGTTACCCAATCTTTTATTTGATATATCCTCAATTCTCTCTAACATCAGCTGTAAGGATTTCATTACCTCACAGGGTGCCCCAATCTGTTTTCAGAGTTAGAAAGCATTTTCTTTCTAAAAGCCAGTACCTGTCAACTGACTCTTCCTCATAAATAAATCTGTTCCCTCTTTTATATGACAATCTTCCAAATATTTAAAAATAGCTATCATGCTTAAAGTCTCTTCTTTTTTCCTAGCATTAATATCTCTAGTTCTTCTCTGAACTTCATCATCACTCTTGCTGCTTGCCTCTGGATAGGCAATCAGAGTGTAAATAAAGCTGATCTACAGTGGTTAAAGACCACGAAGAGACCAAGTTTCTGCTGACAGGACTGATCCACACACACTACCTTTATATTTCCACCTACTGCTTTGGTATGGCAATGCTATTTGGTCTCCTTTTTCATTCTTCCCCCAACTTAAAAAGAACTATGTTTAGTTCAAATGTGTCATTGCCACCCCAAAATGTAGGTCTGTGCTATACATACTGTAAGCAGTCTGAATTAGTTATATAGCCTTAGAATATTCTGAGAAAAGAATGCATGCATATATAATCAACACCCTCCCCTGAGTGGCATGGTCAACTTTCTCCATCACTAAGTACACTGCAACTGAAAAACTGGGATATGATTAGTGTAAGATAACCCCCCAGAAGTGGCTTAGGGATGTTACTGGTTAACATCTGAAGTAAATACCTTTTAGCAAGCCCACAGCAGCTTCTGGAGACAACATGAAGGAATCAAGTGAACGGGCAATCTCCAGGAGTCCATTAAAGTGCTGAGCCATGTGGTCTCGGCAGACAGAGCAAATGTTATGAATGGCTTTGGCTGCAGCAGAAGCCAGAGGCTTTTCACACAGGCCCTTCATCAAATAGCCCAACACAGGGTCTAAGGAGAGAAACCACACAGTAGAGATAAAATATTTGAAACTCAAGGAAAACTTCTAGTTTCTTTTAGCAGAGGTTTATATCCCTGCTCCCCACCTTAAGCAAAAGAACCATTTAAAAAATTGAAATATGTTCAAACCCCAATATATAAAACATAAAAAAGGAGCTAATCTCACTGATGTAGTATTATCAGGGAGCCCTGGGTCATATCTACTCAACTTCTATTTCTTTCTTTATGGCTACGCTTTCACACAGCACAGTTTGAAAACAACTGGTGGGTAAGACCATCCATGTATTCAGAATAGGTAATGTAAGAGAATATAAAGCTCAGAGAGCTACCATTATTTATACTCAGAGATGAGTCACTATGTAAAAACAGCCTACGTTAATCAGGACAATGACAGTTATCTAAAGTAGACACTTTTATACTTGCTTCTTTATAGTTAGAAAAGGCCATAAAACACACAGATTGAACTTTAGTACTTCTAGAAAAATTACCTTTTACTTTGTTCCAAAGAAACTGATCATAAAGGTGAATTTCTATAAAGCACACTTTTATCTTACTTTATAAAAATCTGAATGATTTTCTATGGAAAAATCACATATGATTAAAAAACACTTTATAAGTACATCAGAATAATCTCATACCAAACCCTAAAAGAAGGAATCAAAAGAATAATGTCGTAAAGCACATTAAAACTTTACTTCCATTTCCTATCTAATGACCAATATAATGCACCAATTAGCATGAACCCCTGGCCCTCTCCACAAGAGAAGCCTAAACTTTGAAGCCTAGGAATCAGAAGAACTAAGTATTGAGTATAAGGAACTATAATCCCACAGTAGTCTTCTATGATTCTGAAAGGGGATATTTACTGTTTTAACTATTCTAAAGTAAGTACAAACATGGAGTAATTTGTCTTATTGCTGAAGCACACATTTAAATGAGATACCACTGCACAATGTACTGAATGATAAGGATTATTAACAAACAAACAAACCCACTTTAGTTTCTTGTAGAAAAATCATTCAGAAAACAAGGTCAAATGTTGAGACAGATAAACAGAAGTGAAGAATCTAAGAATTAGGAAACAGGTATTTTGAAAAAAATTTTAAATGGTATGTTGAACTTGAAAGTATCTCAGCTAGGGGTGCCTGGGTGGCTCAGTAATTAGCATCTGTCCATGATCCCAGGGTCCTGAGAATAAGTCCTGCGTCAGGCTCCTTGCTCAATGGGAAGCCTGCTTCTCCCTCTCCCACTTCCTCTGTTTGTGTTCCCTCTCTCACTGTGTCTCTGTCAAATAAATGAATACAATCTTAAAAAAAAAAAAAAAAAAAAAAAAAAAAAATGTCTCACCTATAATGTGAGCATGTCTACCATATGCTCTATATACAGAAATAAGAAAAAAGAAACATTGCTTTTTAGGAGTTTTCAAATAATAAAAAAGATCATATGTAAAATAAAATCAAGCTAAACGGGGGTAATTATGTATGATCCAGTAATTTCACTACTGGATATTTACTCAAAGAATACAAAAACACAAATTCAAAAAGAAACACGCACCCCTATGTTTAATGCAGCATTACTTTTTTTTTCAGATTTACAACAGCCAAATTATGGAAGCAACCCAAGTGTCCATGGAAAGATGCATGGATAAAGAAAGGGGGTACACAAACACACACACAGGAATATTACTCAGTCATAAAAAAGAATGAAACCTTGCTATTTGCAACAACATGGACTGATCTAGAGTATAATACTAAGTGAAGTTAAGTCAGAAAAAGAGAAATACCACGATTTCACTTATATGTGGAATTTAAGAAACAAAACAAAGGAAAAAGAAGACAACCAAAAAACAGACTCTTAACTATAGAGAGCAAACTGATGGTTACCAGAGGTGAGGTAGATGGAGGGGATGGGTGAAACAGGTAAAGAGGATTTAGAGTACACTTATCTTGATAAGCACCAAGTAATGCACAGAACTGTTGAATCATTATATTGTACACCTAAAATATAGCACTGTATGCTAACTATACAGGAATTAAAAAAAAAAGATGGTAATACAAGCATAGGAAATACATCAAACTTAATATATAATTAATGACAGTCACAAGTTTGGGGAGAGTTTTAAAATTCTTAGAATATATCAGTCCTGAGTATCAGGGGGCTTAACTACCCTAGATAAATTATTTAGTCTCTTTGGATTTGTTTATCTGCAAAATGAGAGAGATAAAAGAAATTATTTCTACCTTTACTTTCTACTCTAAAGTTACTTTGTATAATCTTTAGTTATTCTTTCAAGCCAATAAGGGCATCCAAAGGTTATTATAAACATTTTTTTTCATTTTAATTTGTACTTATTTTGTCTCAAATGGTAATTCTTGGTTTTTAAAAGGAGCATGTATTTAACACTGAGAAAACCTTACCTTTGTTTTTGCCTATTAATAGCATCTAAGTCAGAACTACAGGGAGTCTGATTAGCTCAAGCATGTGCCAAAGACTAACAGAAAAGTTCATGCCAAAGCAGACTACTAGAAGCAAACTGTTTCCCTATCTAGACATTTAATCTTTCAAAGATCCCTTCTCCAAAGGATGATCAGTTTACAAATGCTGTGTCAACTAAGCAATAACTCATAATACAGTATTTAGTCTCAGTGTCTAGAAACATTCTATCTACCAATAAAAATTAAAAAAAAAGAAAAGAGCAAAAGTAAGAGAGAAAGAACAAAATCAGAAAAATCACTCTCAGCAGCTGCAGATGAGTGAATTCACACATACCAAGAAACTGAGGATTTCGATCAACCACTTCACTCATCTCTCCAACCAATTCAATGCTGGTGTATCGCACTGCTGTATGTACAGTTTCTGGAAGACGGACAACTCCTTCTAGGACCTCCACAAGTGTTGGATTGTTCTCCCTGAGTACAAAAGGTAAGTACTCACAGTTACTGATTTCAGAGGTTAGATTCTGGCCTAGTAACAGGCTGCAAAAGGACAAATCATTGCTAAAGGGCTTTTTTTCTAAACACATAACCATTTGGATGAAAGTGCTTATTAACATTTGGTATGAAAGTTTTTAAATCCTCAAAAAAGGCGAAAGATAGAAACAGAAGATATTGTTTCACAAGAAGCATTATTGCTCCTTAATCTTCTAAATGCCAATAAAATATCTAAAGACACATCCTATCAGATTAGGTTCTTCAAATTGGAGAGGCAGACATTTACTGTGGATGAATGTCTTCTTTTAAAGAATTCGTTTTAATTATTCTTATATCTGCAGTACCTAGAACAGTGCCTGGCACATAGTGGGCACTCAATAAATACTGCTGACTGGCTAAATGAATGAATGAATAATTCTCACAGACCACTTGCTATTAGTTCTTCTCTAAAACATTTCTTACAGCTGGATACTGGAAATCTTCAGAACAGCTAAGTATGGGTGGGCCAGCTCCCTAACTAAAGAACAAGAATACAAGCTGCAGGAACGGGTAAAGGTGTCCTGACTTGGAATACGGGGGGAAATTAAAGTTAACCAATACTCTCCATGGCTCCAAGAATTTCTATTTTCCCTTTCCTTGTCTTTTCTCCATTCCCCAAGAATACTGGCTGAATTTCTTTGTGTTCCCATAGTGGTAGGATATAGTCCAGAAATGAAAGATGTTTGAAATCTAAATAATGTCCTGGATTAGAGCTAAAAGCACTCTATGCTGATAAACTAAGTCTAAGTCCTTTACATACACTAAAAAATTATAATCATGCAGTTGGCCTCAAATGTAGGTAAACAAAAAACAATATAAAATCTTCTCTCATTTACGTGTTATGCTTTCTGAGAGCACTAAGTTAATCTTTGAGACCCTCTACCCATCCTTTTTTCACATCAACACATATCAGTTAGAATAGAAGTGATTTTTATCTTCAGACTATCAATGAAGGTTCCAAAAGATACTAAAATGAATTTAAGAGCAAACAATATTGTATGTAATTCAACCAGTACATCTTTTGTTTTTAAAGAAATTTTTTTTCAGGGTTTTTTCCCCCAAGATTTTATTTATTTGAGAGAGAGAAAGAGAGAGAGAGAGAGAGAGAGAGAGAGGGAGAGAGAGAATGAGAGTGAAGAGCATAAGAAGGGGAGGGTAAGAGGGAGAAGCTGACTCCCCACTAAGCAGGGAACCTGATGTGGGACTCGATCCCCGGAATCTAGGATCATGACCTGAGCTGAAGGCAGTTGCTTAACTAACTGAGCCACCCAGGCGTCCCGGGACCAGTACTGGAAAGAGAAAAACAAACCTATTCCAGTGTTCTTGAATATTTACTGGATTAGAAACAATAGAAGAGTTCATTGACTCAAGTCTGAAAGGCAGCTAAGTAAGAAGTGCTATACTTTTCATAAATACATGCCTTAACCATCTCTCCAACCAAGGCTTAGGATAGAGCTCAGTTAGGTATCTGATCACAATACAAGAAAACTTGATAGATGTTAGCATCAATTTATAAACTCACAGCACAAAGTAAATTGTTTTTAGGAATCCATGTTAAAACTGTAAATAAAATTTCTATGCTACTCACTTCGAAATTAAATTCTAGTAATGTAAAGATTTCTCATGGCAATAACAAAAGTAACAATTGCCCCTTACATTTTGCTACCCTTTTAAGGTGAAATGGTGCCTATCCTGCCTTTCTGGAACTCACAAATGATTCTCTAAGACAGGAAAAAAGGAGAAAAATATAATGAAATATTTGTAAGGGTAACTTACCCAAGGTCCAAAAGCAGATGAGAGTCAATTAGTGCCTATTAAACTGCTTTTAAGCAAGTACCAACAATTAAACAGCCTAACAATTTTTTTTTATTATATCAACTTTCACAAGGAAGCCTCAGTTGGAAAAATAAATTAGCATTAGCTTCCTAACATCAAGAACAAAATAATTTTAACTCTAGGATATGTGGTTAAAATATGAATATCAGCAATACATGCTACTCTGGAATAGACTCTAGAAGTCAGAAGACTTCTAGACTAGGCAGCATTATAGAAGAAGTTCTAAGAGTTTCCAAATATATACCATATGAGAAAAATGGTTTTCCCTTCCTTTGATATTTAGAGTTCCCGCAAAAGACTTATTAGACACTCACGGATCAACACTCTTTGCTATAGCAGCCATGATAAAGAGAACCGCTTCTGTCACCTCCCAGGGTGGGTTGCCTTCTTTCAGAGTAGAATATAACTAGAGAAGAAGAGGTGGATTATGGATCCATTAAAAGGAAAACAGAATTCCAAAACAAACAAAACAAAAAATCCTGTTAGTTAAAATAAATCCAACCCCCTGTTCCTAAATCTAAGTATCTCTCAAAGCCAGGGGAGAATATTAATTACTTTTTCACATCTTCACTAACTGTAACTGCTATTTTAATATCTGAAATAAACCCAATTAGATTCCCCAAGAGCGTATCAAAATTATCATCTGCCCCGACAAAATGAGTATTATGGAAAAGCAAAACATATTACATGAGCGTCTTTTTCTGATCCCTACTTTAATAACTGATAAAACATAAATGCGCTTGAAATACAGTGTAAATTTCTTATGTATGTATTGATTTTACATTTCTACTGTTTTAAAGACTTATCTGCATCAACACTAGTAGTATAGATTAAGTTCTTAAAAAGGAGCTGTTGAGAATACTATATCCAAGCAAGGAAAAGAAAAAAGGAGACCAAGCAGAACATTCAGAGATGTTCTAGTCCAGAAATTTCCCAGGGTATGGGGGTGTTAGTCTAAGTAAGACTTCTGTAGTCAAATAACAAACACTGCTAAGTAACATAAAATTAAATAATTCTCTTGTTGTAGGACTTCACCAAGTCTTTAATATACTGTTTAAGTCATTTCCCAATTTTAATTGAGGATTCTCACCCTCAAAGAATATCTCATAGGAATGGTGTTCCACAGAATACATCTTGGACAACACTAAAAATTTAAGTAAACTTGTAAACTGAGATCTGAAGAACAAGTAACTTGCTGAAAGCCATAGAGCAAATGACAGAAGAGCTGAAATGTGAAACATAGGTCATCTGCCTATGATCTGGTGATCTCACTGAATCTGCTTTCTAAGAATCTCCAACCCTTTGTAATTAGATCAATAAACACATTTTGCTTAATATAAAGAAAAATAGGTATAATTTTATTAACACTTTCTAAATCAGATTATACCCCCAAATATACAAAATGGCTGGGTTACCAAAAAAAAAAATAAATAAATAAAATAAAGGTTAGTTTGGTATTGCTGATAAAGTATCAAAACTAGTATTTCAGAGCCCAGAGCATGATCCAGCAATATGAAAACTGCCTGAGATTATGCTAATGTTAACTGATGTGGAATGGTGATGACTATAACCTTATGAGGTAAAATATTACTCACTGTCAGGAAAATCACAGGACTATGAATCTTCTACTCTAGTATGGTCACCTCTGGGATGAAACTGCACAGGAATCTAACCATAAGTGTGGACAAAGGAAATGCCAAATAACTAGAAGAGTTGCCAGGATTTGGTACATAATTAATAAAGCAGAAAAACTTGCCTATTTTTCCTGGCTAGGTCCAAGTTCCCTATAAATACCTTGGGGTCTTAAGCTTTATCTATGATTTTCCATTCCGACTGGACAAGTAGAACAGCTTTCAACAACAAGAATAGTAAGAGTAAACCATAAGTGAACCATCCACAGACCACAATTGGCTTCCTTGTTAAGATACTAAATAAAAAAGCTACTATATGCCAGGCAGTGTGCTAGGCACCTGCATATCTACTGTCCCATTTAGTCATTACAATTTAAGAAGAAGGTGGAATATTTACAGGAGACATAGAAGTGAACACAACTCAAATGATCAGTAAAACTGTTAAGAATCTCCAAATGGGCTTACCTGAGCAAAACACTCCATAGACCCAATCAAGAAAATCAAGTCTTTCACCAGATCTGAAACCCTCATCCGAAACTCTCCAAAGTCATCAGTCTCTTCAGGAACGCCCTCCTGAAATTCCAAGTCAGATAACATTTCTTTTAAAATATCACTAAGGCTTTAACAGACCTCTATAAAATCAAGAATAAAGAAAAAGCCATTAAGTCATTCCGTCCCAATAAACAAGAGATAAGTCGCCTAAATCAAAGGGTATCTTACTATACAGGGTCTCCTAAACTTTTAGGTATGTCAACTCAATACAACCTATCCTCTACCTTTACTATGAGAAACAGTTCTTCCTCTTCTCCCTATTTCCAAGCCACACCTTGCTCTGGTGTTGAAAATTTTGAGTGGTCAGGGTGATAAGTGACCTGGAAGAGGTGGTAATTTAAGAGTTTGTAAGTTTATCTAATTTTTAGTACTGAATAAGCCCCTGAAGCTTCATGGTTCAATATTTACCAGAATCAGTCATTATCACAACTAGATGTAGAATAGAGTTTTAGACTTTAAAAAGAATTTTATATAGGTAGACAGATACATAATAAAACAAGTACAGTTAAATATTAATAGTAGAATTTAGGTATAGGTATACAGATATTCACTACAAAAATTTCACCTTTGCCAAATATTTGCAAATTCTCATTAAAAAATATAGAGACTGGGGCGCCTGGGTGGCTCAGTTGGTTAAGCGAATGCCTTCAGCTCAGGAAACCGGGGATCAAGCCTCGCCATCAGGCTCCCTGCTCTGCAGGAAGCCTGCTTCTCCCTCTCTCACTCCCCCTGTTTGTGTTCCCTCTCTAACTGTGTTTCTCACTGTCAAATAAATAAAATCTTAAAAAAAAAATAGAGATCATTTATATTTCATGCTTCCAAGTGCGAGACGGTTATGGGCATGTATAAGAAGTTTTATCTGTAACTATCTGGAAAAAAAAGCCCTACTGAGCATTGCTGATCTACTCCAACCTCCTTGCTTTTAGATAAAGAAATTAAAGTCAGGGGCGTCTGGGTGGCTCAGTTGGTTAAGCGACTGCCTTCAGCTTAGGTCATGATCCTGGAGACTGAGTCCCACATCGGGCTCCTGGCTCTCCTGGCTTGGCGGGAAGCCTGCTTCTGCCTCTCTCACTCCCCCTGCTTGCGTTCCCTCTCTGGCTGTGTTTCTCTCTGTCAAGTAAGTAAATAAAATCTTAAAAAAAAAAAAAGATTTAAAAGACTAAACAAAGAACGGAGGTTAAAAAGAGTTTTCCAACTGACTATTTTATGGAATTTCTAGTATATATTCTTTTAAACAAGGCGATTATTTCTCTATATTCTTATACGTTATAAAATCAGTATACAGAAAAATGTGTACTCAGTGTGTATAGGGAACGAAATCATATGTAATTCACCACAACCTCACACAAATACTTCACTTTTGTGTTAGTTTTAATCCAATTACATGTTATACTATTAAAAAGAGAGTGTATAAAATTTTACATTCTGATTTTTTCACTTAGCAAACCAATCACGGCTATTTCAACAGTCATAATTTTGCATAATGGTCCATCAAGTTGCAACATCCTAATTTCTGTAACTCTTCTTATATTGTTGTACATGAGCTGATCATTTTTTTACTTTACAGATAATGCTTTGTACCTAAAATAGCCATTTTTTTTTTCCTCTTCAGCAGAATTATTTAAGGTAAATTTCCAGGAGAAGAATTACTGGCTCAGCAGAACTTACTTCTTCCTATATAAGCCTTATATTCACTCTTCATTACACTGGTGTTGATTTCTTTAGCATATGCTACAGTGACAGAAAGCCTGCAGATTCCATTAGCTTTATTTTCTTATCTTTTTAGTTCATTTTCAAATTAGCACTGGAAAGAGTAGGAAATGAAGATGGAAGAAGTGGAGAAGGAAACTTACATGGTCTGGTTCTAGCTGGCAGTGTCGAGCCAAGGCATGAAGCAGTCTCTGAATGTAAGCTTTGAAGATTCCATGAATAACTTCATCATTAGTTTTGTACAAATGCTCCCCGAGTCGGTACCAAAAATTAAAGGAAATTTCTACTACCTGTCAAATTAAAAGAGAGAAAAGGAAAAGAAAGCTTATTTTTGATTCAAAAATAGTTTTATTACTAGAACCATATGGGAAAGAAGATATAATCTAAAATAATATGAGCAGAACTAGTTAAGAAGCCACCTGTTCTCTAGCAGATTTACTACTATCCTCCCAAACTATCTCTCCATGATAGGCCCCAAACTCCATTTACGATAACTGGGTATACAGTCCCTCTTTAGCTGATAACTTCTCCAGCAGCATAATGGATTCTTAATTTAGAGAAACAGATACAGAAATGGAAGTCTCTTTTAAATATTTTTTCTCAAATCTAAAATCCTTTCATGCTTGAGATTAAAACACCTCCTGACAGGGGTGCCTGGAAGTCCTGAGACAGAGCCTCACATCGGGCTCCCTGCTCAGTAGAGTGTCAGCTTCTCCCTTTGCAAGCTCTGAGATAAATAAAATCTTAAAAAAAGAAGGAAAAAAAGGAAAGAAAAACGAAGAAAGAAAAGAAAGAAAGAAAAGGGAAAAAAACCCACCTCTTGACAGAAAAACCATCTGCAAATCCCTGAACATACCAACCTTGTGTCATTCTTACTCACCTACTTTCCTGAGTTACGGTACTGAAAGGGAAGAAAAAGTCTGGGACTTTATCCACAGCTTATCTTACCTTTGGCACTATTTAAAGGAGTGATAATCAATACATAGTGCTACACTTACTCCCAGAAATGTTTTGTGTTTCATCTAAATTTAGGTATCCTCATGCAATCAAGTCAAACAAATAAACATTATTTGAATGTTTATTATTTGAATAAGAGAAAAAGAGATCAGGGCAGTGCTCCTCCCTAAGAGGGGTCCTACCATCCTTTTCCCATCAAGGATCCAAAATAGACCTATTTAAAACAATTCTTGAATACATAAGATTTTAAAAAGTCTAGCCACTTTTCTAAGAGGCAGGGTATTATAGAGATTTTGCAACAGAGTAGACTTTTAAAGATTCCTTATGTTTTGTTTTGTTTTCAAGATTTTATTTATTTATTTGACAGAGAGATAGATCACAAGGAGGCAGAGAGAGCGGAGGAAGCAGACTCCTTGCTGAGCAGAGAGCCCAATGCAGCCCTCGATCCCAGGACCCCAAGATCATGACCTGAGCTGCAGGCAGAGGCTTTAACCCACTGAGCCACCCAGGCGCCCCAGAGTAGACTTTTAAATCCTTTCAATCCCTTTCTATTCCCACTCAAAATTTGGAGAAAAAAAAATTGGATATTAGGGCTTGTATAGTTAAGATTTTATGTGTTTTTGGGGCGCCTAGGTGGCTCAGTTGGTTAAGCGACTGCCTTCGGCTCAGGTCATGATCCCGGTGACCCGGGATCGAGTCCAACCTCGGGCTCCCTGCTCGGCGGGAAGCCTGCTTCTCCCTCTCTCACTCTCCCTGCTTGTGTTCCCTCTCTCGCTGTGTTTCTCTCTGTCAAATAAATAAAATCTTAAAAAAAAAAGAAAAAAGATTTTATGTGGTTTTGGGTTTTTTTTGTTTTTAGCTGTGAAGCTCTAAAAAGAATAACTGGACCTAGAGAGGGGGCCCAGTTAAAAGGGAGGAAGCTTTCTTCCTAATGGGTTCCCTGAGATGGCTACAGCAGTCAGCCCAGCTAACTGGGAAAGAAAATAGAAAGGATTCAAAGCAGAAACCCAAATATAATTAAAAAGAAAAACTCTATTACAGAGAAAACCACCACATCAGACTAATCAAAATTAAGACTATAGTTTCCCGGGGCGACTGGGTGGCTCAGTTGGTTAAGCGACTGCCTTTGGCTCAGGTCATGATTCCGGAGACCTGGGATCGAGCCCCACATCAGGCTTCCTGCTCGGTGGGAAGCCTGCTTCTTCCTCTCTCAGTCCCTCTGCTTGTGTTCCCTCTCTAGCTGTGTTTCTCACTGTCAAATAAATAAAAACTTAAAAAAAAAAAAAAGACTATAGTTACCCACAAATAAAAAGCTAGATGAGTGGCAATGAAATACAGGTAATATGCAACACACAACTTAAGAGAAAAATGGGTTTAGCATACTATAAACACTACCTCATATTGAGGATGTCCTGCACAAATAAGCAGCAGTTCCAGAGTTCGTAGGTCGCCGAGACCTTGGCCTGGAGTACAAACAATTTTTTCAAGAAAAGTTTCACATAGTTCAGTGAAAATACGGCAGTAATTCAGAACTCTGCAGATGAAAGAGTAATGAGAGCACCAAGTGAGAAATCTGTGTATGTACACACTCACAGACATAGTTAATTAAATAAATAAAAGGATACTAAGCCTAAGGGACATGTAGCGATTATTAGCATGCTGTATCAAGATCTCTGTAACAGCCACCTTTCCTTATCATGTATTTTTATACATATAAGCAAATGACTTGTAAGTCAGCTCAAATTTTCAATTACTAAAACATATGAATAAACTTCTTATCAAATCACACTTGATGAACTCCAAAGTTCATCCCTAATTCTTAGAGCCTTATCCTTGTGAGTGGAAAAAATTACTACTTTCCATAAGTACAACCTCTCCTGCAACCAACTTGATACTCCAGGTTCAGGTAAGAATAGCAGAGCATTTCAGGATGCGGTATCTGTATTTAACCAGAATCACTTAAAAATCACGAAGGATGAAATCCAGGGCTACTGCCTTAAGTAATCACTCACTTGTCTAAATCTTCACGTGCCACAGCCATATGATAAGCAGTTTCCAATGTGAGGACTCCTTGAAAAAGTTGCATGGCTAATGGCAAGTTAGTCTCCACATTCTCAATGGCATAGAGAGCTGAGCACACACAATCAGAAGCTGCTTCGTGTAGGTTGGATGAGGTCTTATCCTGTTGCTGGGAGATGGCAAGAACAGCAAAGTAAGATGTATGATCATTAAGCTGTAACCCAAGTACTAGCAAAACAATTACAGCCTGTTTCTGAACATGTACATTAAATGCATAACAGCCTAACAGTCATGGCCTTCACCTAGATAATATTCATCCATCTTCCCTATTTCCTTATATGTCAAACAAATCAGTCACATAACTTCTAAAATTCCATGGTGGTTTTTTTTCCATACCAGCCTCTCCAAACGTAATGCCATGTGTTCTCTACCCTGTTTTAGCCTGTGAAAATCTTTTCCATCCTTTTTTGATATCCTAATACTATTTAAAATGAAAGGGTCCAGGGCGTCTGAGTGGCTCAGTTGGTTCGGTGTCCGACTCTTGGTTTCACCTCAGGTCACGATCTCGTGACTTGTGGGACTGCACCCCACACTGGATTCCACATTCAGCACACAGTCCGCCTGGAATTCTTTCCCACTCCCTCCCCCTCTGCTTCTCTCCTCACAGGCGCACACACACTCTTCTCTCTAAAATAAATAAATAAATAAAATCTTAAAAAATAAAATAAAATGGTCCAACAAGTCTCAAATATCCATACCTACCTAACATATCATCATACTATTTCAGAATACCAAGGTTCAAAGAAGTTCTTAAAGCTTCTGGGAATGAGAGAAGGTAACTTTGAAAGGAGCAAAATCAGTTATTTAGATCTCATTTGCACTGATGTCTGTCAGTATACAAGAGAGAAAAGCCCTGGAAATCTTAAAGAAAAAGAATACTGAACCTAGAACTCTATACCTAGTTAAACCACCAATTAAGAATAAAAGCAAAATGTAAATATTTCTCAGGAATGTAAAAACTCAAAGTTAACTTCCCTCATATCTTTTTTTTCTTTTTTAAAGATTTAATTTATTTATTTTACAGAGAAAAATACAACTAGAGAGGGAATACAAGTAGGGGGAGTGAGAGAGGGAGAAGCAGGCTTCCCGCCGGAGCCCGATGTGGGGCTCCATCCAAGGACTCCCGGACCATGACCTGAGATGAGGGCAGATGCTTAACAACTGACCCACCCAGGCACTCCCATCCCCCACCATCTTTCTGAACAAGGTATCTGAGGACATTCAAAAAACAGTTAATCCAATCCACAAGCAGAGTAAAGAGAAGTTTCAGAACAACACCTGGGAAATAGATCTAAAGAAGAATTGGGACTTATTCTGCTGTGTATATATCTGGCATTACATTTGTAAAAGCTTTAAAAAAAAAAAAGAACTATGGGAGAAAAGGCTATACATCTATAATAGAGCTGTGGTCCAAATATAAAGCAAACTAAAATATGGCATAATTTTCAACCACTGAATGAATGTAAGAATGAGAATATACCTGACTCTGACTCTAAAACTACTCTCTGTTAAGTAGCAGAGGGATCTTGACACTGGCACGTTACTTATCTTGTTCCTTACCCTTACCTTAATTCCCAGAAGTAACCACTATACTGAGTTTGATGTGCATTCTAAGCTGCCCTCCCTTCATATGTAAACAATCATATTCATAAAGATTTTTATTTATTTATTTGACAGAGAGAGAGAGATCACAAGTAGGCAGAGAGGCAGGCAAAGAGAGAGGAGGAAGCAGGCTCCGTGCTTCAATCCCAGGACCCTGAGATCATGACCTGAGCCGAAGGCAGAGGCTTTAACCCACTGAGCCACCCAGGCGCCCCATATTCATAAATTTTTTAAAAGGTTTATTTATTTTTTTATTTACGTTTTTTAAAGAGTAACTTATTTTATTTATTTATTTAGATTTTATTTATTTATTTGACAGAGAGAGAGATCACAAGCAGGCAGAGAGAGGAGCAAGCAGGCTCCCTGCCAAGCAGAGAGCCAGATGAGGGCCTCAATCCCAGGACCCTGAGATCATGACCTGAGCCAAAAACAGAGGCCTTAACCCACTGAGCCACCCAGGCGCCCAAATTTATTTATTTTAGAGAGTGCGTGTGCATGAGAAGGAAGGGCAGGGGGGGGGGAGAGAGTGAATCTCAAGCAGATACCCCATGGAGCACAGAGCCCAAAGCAGGTCAATCTCATGACCCTGAGCTGAAACCAAGAGCTGGTTGCTCAGCTGACAGCACCACCAAGATGCCCCTCATAGTCACAAATTTTTAAACAAAAGTGGAATATTAATTTATCTATACAGACTACTCTCCACACAATTTAGCGAGATGAGAAACAAAATTACCAGGTAGGGCATCAACAGACATAGAGACAAAGACAATGACTAGCATAACAATTATCAGCATCCTAACCTTCCTGAGTCTTAGCTCCTGATACAAAAATGCAGCATAAATACACTAACAAGAATGAAACACCAAAATGTCTCCTTGAAGAATGTGCTTTCTTTTTAATTCAGTGATATAAATCCATTATCATGCTACCATCTTCTAAATAACAGTGCACCAGCACATATCCAGTATACACAAGAGCTTCCATACTAATACAACTTCATGGAAGGAGACCATCCAGGAAAAAGAAGATAAGGTCACTCCCATCTCCAAAGACCTGTTCAATATGTGCTTGTTCTGCTGTATTTCTTGTTCTAAAAAGTCTTATTCTATGCACTCACTTACTCCTGTCTGCCAAGACAAAAGAATGCATTACTAGCTATTGTTATTTTCAAAGTTTATGAAAAACATGCACAATTATATAAAAAGATACTGGGTGCCTGCATGGCTCAGTGGGTTAAAGCCTCTGCCTTCATCTCAGGTCATGATCTCTGGGTCCTGGGATTGAGGCCCGCATCAGGCTTTCTGCTCAGAGGGAAGCCTGCTTCCTCCTCTCTCTCTGCCTGCCTTTCTGCCTACTTGTGATCTCTTTCTCTGTCAAATAAATAAATAAATAAAATCTTAAAAAAAAAAAAAGATACTACTCTTTTTAGTCCATTAATCTCAAAAGCCTCAAATTCACCCTATACATACCCTGATGCTTAAGTAAACTACCACAACTACAAAGATAATATTGTGATCTGGAATTGTCTCAAAGATCCAAAGACCATACTTGTTGCTTAATATGTAAGTCATTCATCTACATGTAAAACTGCTTCCCTATTAAATTTAACTACTTCTTTTCTGAGTATTAATACTAATACCTTCATTTGGTAGTTGGTAATAAGAGGAGACACTGCCACGCTCTTACTATACACCTTCGAATCACTGTACAGAAATCTGAAAACACTGCTATGTCCCAGGTTAGTGACTACTGTGACACGTGGTAAAAATACTTTCATAAACAAAGCCATCACTTACCAAAACCTCGAAAAGGAGTGCCAGTAACTTATTGTTAGCCATGAAGTTACTATCCAAAACTCCTAGGTTAAACCAACTTCCTAAACAGCGGAAGACCTTCATAAGCATTTTCTCATCTGTTCCTGCTTTTTCTACACAGGTCATCTGAAAAGAAGGAAAAAAAGTTAAACTAATGCCAAACACTGTATTTAAACCATTATTACGATCACCTCTCAGGTGTAATAATGAGAAGGAAAATACTATTAACAGCTAACAGTTAAAAGTGGGTTGTGGGGGCACCTGGGTGGCTCAGTGGGTTAAAGCCTCTGCCTTCGGCTCAGGTCATGATCTTAGGGTCCTGGAATCAAGGCCCGCATCGGGCTCTTTGCTCAGCAGGGGGCCTGCTTCCTCCTCTCTGCCTGCCTGTGATCTTTCTGTCAAATAAATAAATACATAATTCCTAAAAAAAAAAAAAAAAAAAAAAGAAAGAGAAGAAAAGGAAAAAAAAGTGGGTTGTGGGGTGCCTGGGTGGCTCAGTTTTTAAGTCTCTGCCTTCAGCTCAGGTCAATATCCTGCAGTCCTGGGATCAAGCCCCGCATCGGGCTGCCCGCTCAGTGGGAAGCCTGCTTCTCCCCCTCTCACTCCCCCTGCTTGTGTTCCCTCTCTAGCTGTGTTTCTATCAAATAAATAAAATCTTTAAAAAAAAAAAAAAAGTGGGTTGTACGTACCAGATGGTGCTCTCAGTACTCTTAATTCATTAATCCTGACTAAAACTATAACCAGGTACTATCTCCACTTTCTCAACTGGGAGGCTGAGATACGCAGAGACTGCAGACTTGCCTAAAAACAGTTGTTTCAGAAATAATGGTTTCTTAGATTCCCCTTCTGCATTAATGCAATATTATCAAAGAATTACTTTTTAAAAGATTTTATTTATTTATTTGACAGACAGATCACAGGCAGGCAGAGAGGGAGGAGGAAGCAAGCTCCCTGCTGAGCAGAGAGCCCAAGTGGATCCCAGGACCTTGAGATCATGGCCTGAGCTGAAGGTAGAGGCTTTAACTCACTGAGCCATCTAGGCGCCCTCAAAGAATTATCTTAAAGGTTGATTTTGTAGAATAAAAACAAGAGAGTCCTACTATTGTATATCCTCATATGAAAAGCTGATATTTCAACTCCTGCACTTGAATACTCCAGCAAATGCACCATTCCACAGAAAGTGACACTACTATAAATATGGTAGGTTGATAAAGGAGATAAAATGAAAAGCCAGACTAAAACTCACCACTGTTTCTCTTCGCAAATTGTTTTTTGATGTGTATTTTTTCCAAAGTAAAGTATAATGCAACTTTTTCTGGATTAAAAAAAAATGTTTAAAAGTAACTTTTATTAAGCAATGGGTCAGAAACATCATAATTGCCATGGGATTTAGGAGGCATGTGGCAACCACACACATACTTGAATCTTTGTGAAGTTCTGGATGTAAAATTACACAACTGTTTGGCCTTTATACTTCCTGAATAAAATTTCAATTTACTAAGACATGATGCTTACAAACAGAAAGACCTGACTGTACGGTCTAACTTCTGACTGAAGCTTAAGAACAGAATGTTGGAAAAAAACTTTCATTTAAATCTAGTTGAAGAGAAAAAAATACTGCTAATTAAATCAAGCACACACCATAAAGCTTCAAAACTAAGAGAAAGTGGGCACCTGGGTGGCCCAGTGGGTTAAAGCCTCTGCCTTCAGCTCAGGTCATGATCTCAGGGTCCTGGGATTGAGGCCTGCCTGGGGCTCTCTGCTCAGCAGGTAGCCTGTTTCCTCTGCTCTCTCTGCCTATTTGTGATCTCTGTCAAATAAATAAATAAAATCTTAAAAAACAAAAACTAAGAGAAAGTTACCTTGAATTTCTCTTTAAGAACTGTATTGTTTAAAAAAAAAAAAAAAGAACTGTACTGTTAAAGAACTCTGTCTCTTAAAGCAAGGCCTCAAAGCTGAAACATAAATGCCAGAAGAGTTCACTGGTAAAAATACAGCAGAGGTAAATAAGAATAGATCTTAGATTAACAAAATGAATAATAAACGAAGGAAGAAAAATATATTAGCGGACAGGATCAGTTCAACTATAAGGGCAAGAAGAAGAGTATCTAAAACTTTTAAAAGTTCAACACAATGTTTAGGAATGGCTGCATTCTAATAGACCACAAAAGTATAATACTGACAAAATGGGATAGAATAGAATGAGTAAGAGGAATGTGGGGGAAACAATAAAAAAGGCTTAAGAGGCCTTTGGTACCTGGTGTTATAGCCAGACTATTTTTCCTGGCAATTGTGGACTATTTCATTTTCTAGTTCTGTAACATGATAAGCTACATGACAGAATTACAGACCTTATTAAGTACTTCTGGAACAAAATTTTCAGATCTCATTATAAGAAATCAAGCTATTGCCTGTTGTCAATTATGAGGAAGTGTTAAGGCAAGCATATGCCTTGGGAGTCCAAGTGGCTGCTGCACGTGACCACTGTGCCAGTAATGATGCCTATGAGGACTGCAGTGTTGACTGGATTCTTCTGGCTTCACTTGAATCTTTACAAAAAGAACAAGCTCAGGTGCCTTAACTCAATTCAAGTCATAGTTTGAGAACCAAAGCTTCCACAACCACCCTAAATGAGGCTCTTATTTTGTGTAGCTCCAGGGCTGATATTCATATACATAATTTGTGTGGCTTGCTAAATTATAAACAGCTGAATTCACAATCTCACCATATTTCTCATGTGAAAATTAAGAAATTGTAAAACAGGTGGTGCCTGGGTGGCTCAGTTGGTTAAGCGACTACCTTCAGCTCAGGTCATGATCCCGGGATCATGCCCCACCATCGGGCTCCCTGCTCCGCGGGAAGTCTGCTTCTCCCTCTCTTACTCCCCCTGCTTGTGTTCCCTCTCTAGCTGTGTTTCTCTCTGTCAAATAAATAAAATCTTAAAAAAAAAAAAAAGAAATTGTAAAACATGGAATTCTGAAACTTGAAAAAGAGACATCTGGTGTCTGGACCCTAATGGAACAGATAATCCCTTAACACTCCCAAATTACTCAGTCTCCCTTACCAGTAGATGTAGTGTGCCTTCCAGTGTTAAAGAAGAATAGCCGCCTTCAGTTTGAAAGCCCTGTTATAACCTCATCTGAGACAAGTGCCTTTATGGGGGATGCCCAATCTCTTCAAGACCTACCACAACCATTTCCTGTGCGACCCACAACTATGGCCAAATCTTAGCATCTTTGGGGGGTAGGGGGACAGATATATACAAGAGAAAATGACTTATCAAGAATATTGTAACTTTGCTAACATATATTTGAAGAAACCTGGGAACATACGTAGGAATAATTCTAAAGGTATCAGACCATGGAAGACTGGAATATACCACTAACTTGAGCCAATCTCATTAATGAGTGTACTTCCTAAAGATTCTGGATTTAATGAGTACACGGAGCCTCTAGGAAGTACCCATGAAAATTAGAGTGCAAATATCTAGGACTTGGGAGCAAATCTATACCTTCTTCTGCAGGTAATTATTCTTCTGAGAAACAGCTTCTGGCTTCTTACTGAACCTTGGTACAAACTGAACATCTATCCATAGGACATTAGGCAATCATGTGGTCTGAGCTTCTCATCATGAACTGAATATTATCTGAACTACCTAAACATGGGCATGCATAACAGCAACCTGTCATCAAACAGAAATGAAATACAAGAAACCAAGTGCAAAAAGGTGTAAGAAAGCTGCATGAGCAGGTAGGTCAGATTCGTTTGACAAGAACTCTTCTTACACTGATTCATCTCCCTCAATCCATGCCTCCTGCCTCCTGAACATTCTTACAACCTAAATAACTAAAGAAGAAAACTCAAGCCCAGATTACAGAATGATGTCCACAACATGCTGGTACCACTGAAGGTGGACAGCTGCAGAACTACAGACCCATAAAGGGAGTGAAGGACAGGGAGAATGGTTGTAGTGAAAGGACAGTGGTTGAAGGAAAATCCTAATAGGCAGAACCTCAAGCAATATAATTGGTTGTCCACCACGTATGGAGTGAGGAATGACCAAAATTATGGATCTATACTTATTTATGGGCAATTTTCAATGATTTGGATGACCAGAAATTTGGAAGAAGCATGATTAAAAGATTGGTGAAAAGGAATTCTAAGGCGGAAGTATATATGAGTGGTATACAAATAGGCACAGACTGTGGAGAAATTTCTGTCCTGTACGAATACCCACCAAAATCTATCCACTACAGAGGAATCTTTCAATGACATATGGACAAAATGAGAAACTCTGGGCAAAAAGAGAAACTCTATGTCAGCCTCCTTCCCCAGTCATCTTGCTCAAGAGGTTCATAAACAAAGTGGCCACAGTACCTGGGACAGAGGCTGGACATGAACTTCCACTAAGGTAAAAACTACTGATGAGTGTCCAATCTGCCAATAGCAGAGACCAACACTGTGTCCTAAAATGGCACCATCTACCATGGGGACCAGGTTAATTGATTACATTGAACTTCTATCACAAACGAAGCAGAGATTGTTTGGAAGGACAAGCCTCACAGAGAGAAAGAGAGACTTATATGCTGGATATGGATTTGCCTTCCCCACCAGCAGTGCTTCTCTCAGTATAGTATCAAGCCACAGAATGCCATATCCAACCATCATGGCATCCTATCTAATCAAGGAACTCCTGTGCCAGGTAGCACTGACTTTTTGTCAGAAAGTCAGTAGAGACAAGAGGAAAAGGGTGTTAGTGTGCTCACTTAATAGCCTTCTACAGAACATGCAGCTCCTCCAGCCCCAGACTCCTGTTTCCTCTGGTGGCTGCCTCTTGCAGT
Source organism: Spilogale gracilis (assembly GCA_004023965.1). Classification (NCBI taxonomy): domain Eukaryota; kingdom Metazoa; phylum Chordata; class Mammalia; order Carnivora; family Mephitidae; genus Spilogale; species Spilogale gracilis. The sequence goes on from PITA01010649.1 coordinate 64,333, forward strand.
GCACTGGCCACCAGTTTCTCCAGCATTTCCCCCACCTTCTCCATTGGATTTATAAAATCCGATGGCTCCGAAAGAATGTACAACTTCTCCAGCACCAGATCCAATGCACTCAGGTTCTCAGTGTCTGCAGTACATAGTGGCCAGCAGCCTATGGTACTCCCACACCAAGGTGATTTTGTGGCACAGAGAGACATTCTCTGAACAGCTTTCTTCATATTTCCAACAAGTTCAAAAAGAATGATTTTCAGCAGCATGGAGTGCCAAAAATGACTTCTCCACAATACTATGCCTTCTCCAAACAGGGTCTGGATCTCAGCCCTGGGAGGGGGTGACCTCCTCCCTTCCTTGGGAACTCTATCTCAGCCTTGGGGTTAATGTCTGCTCCTTGTTTCTGTTTTATGCCTATATTCTTTAGAGCTCTCTTATCTTCTTATTAGACAATCCCTAATCACTGTAATATCCTGTTAGAATTAATCATTCTTTGTACTAAACATGCCCACATACTACTATGTGGTTTCTCTCTTCTGACTAGACCTAGATGATACTAAAAGAAACCAAGGATTCTAGATCTGAGGCAAGAGGGTAACAAGGTGAGTATTAGTTATCTTTTTGTGTTAGGAAGGAGAGTAATGCTCCAGTGGCCAAAGTTACAATATTTTAAACATCAAAAGAATGATTTTAGGGGCACCTGGGTGGCTCAATTGGTTAAGCGACTGCCTTTGGCTCAGGTCATGATCCTGGAGACCTGGGATCGAGTCCCACATGGGGCTCCCTGCTCAGCAGGAAGACTGCTTCTCCCTCTCTCACTCCCCCTGCTTGTGTTCCCTCTCTGGCTGTGTTCCTCTCTGTCAAATAAATACAATCTTTAAAAAAAACAAAAAAAGAATGATTTTAGTTGAGACCCTGAATCAATGACAATCCATGAGTCATAATACTCCATAAACAGGTATCAGAAAAAAAGAGTGACACTTGAGCCAGGTTTAAAACATTATTTTGCCAACAAAAACAGACTATAAGATTTATAGTGCCTTTCTAGTAGAAGAATGCCAGAATACGCACAAGAATGCCAACTAACATATACACAGAGGGAATGCCAGAATTATTAAAATATTACTTTGCAAACAACAATAAAATTATATTAAGACAATGATTATCACCTAGAATTTAACATCCTTAGGCAAAGGTTGATATGGAATTAAACATTTTTGTTTACGAACTACCATCACACAAATTGCATTACAAGGAGGAAAACAAACTTTATAAATGGAATAATCAGACTGTCAATCATCCTAATCTAGTCAACCCTAACATCACTGATGGATGGTCACCAAAAAGTTATTTCTCTTCTGATAGGATGCCACATGAGGTATCTATGATATATTCTAGTAAAAAATGTTTAACCTTTTGGGACATCTGGGGTGGCTGAGGTGATTAAGTATCCAAACCTTGATTTTGGCCCAGGTCATAATTCCAGGGTTCTAAGATCAAGCCTGGTATCAGGTTCTGCACTGGGCATGGACCCTGCTTTAAGAGTCTTTTTCTCCCTCTCTGCACCCCACCCTTAAAAATAAATAAATAAAAATTTAAAAATCTTTAACCTTTTTTTTTTTAAATAATTTCGATTTCTTTTCTTTCTTTTTTTTTAAGATTTTATTTATTTGACAGAGAGAAACACAGCCAGAGAGGGAACACAAGCAGGGGGAGTGAGAGAGGGAGAAGCAGGCCTCCCGTCGAGCAGGGAGCCCGATGTGGGGCTTGATCCCGGGTCTCCAAGATCATGACCTGAGCCGAAGGCAGTCACTCAACCAACTGAGACACCCAGGCGCCCCAATTTTTAACCTTTTTTTTTTTTTTTAAAGATTTAATTTATTTGACAGAGAGAAACACAGCCAGAGAGGGAACACAAGCAGGGGGAATGATAGAGGGAGAAGCAGGCTTCCCGCCAAGCAGGGAACCCGATGTGGGACTCGATCCCAAGTCTCTGGGATGATGACCCGAGCCGAAGGCAGTCGCTTAACCAACTGAGCCACCCAGGCACCCCCCCAATCTTTAACCTTTTAAAAGCAATCATCAAGCCTTTCTTTTTCAGCGAGGGTTCTGAAAGTCTTACAGAAAATGATCTGGGGGACTGTTTTCTCCATCATCCTAAGGATAGTATACTTGTACCATTATTAATGCATAGGAAAGAATTTGTTCATACAATGGATGCCTTAGGGCATTAAGGCTTAATTCTCTACAGAAATCCCTACTGAGAAGGGCTGTTTTAGATACAACTTCCAATTAAAGGAAATACAAAGAACAGAAAAACAAACTAAATGAAACGAAGACAAGGCAACCAGAAAATCTAAAAGGCAAGACAGTCTATAAAATAACTGGTCGGATCTCAAATCAAACAAATCAGTGTTGTTTTGAAAAGAAGGGGGGGCGCCTGGGTGGCTCAGTTGGTTAAGCAACTGCCTTCGGCTCAGGTCATGATCCTGGAGACCCGGGATCGAGCCCCACATCGGGCTCCCTGCTTGGCGGGAAGCCTGCTTCTCCCTCTCTCACTCCCCCTGCTTGTGTTCCCTCTCTGGCTGTGTTTCTCTCTGTCACATAAATAAATTCTTTAAAAAAAAAAGAAAAGAAAAGAAGGGGAAGAGGGCCTGTGATTAGGAATCATAATAAACTGGTAAAAGACATGGTTCTAGATGGACTACTCATTTGGGAAAATGCTGTAAAGGATATTTTAAGATGACAGGAAATGTGAAGATGGTCTAGCTATTTTTTAGATGATACAAAAATTTACTGAGGGCACCTTCGGCTCAGGTCATGATCTCGGAATTCTGGGATCGAGTCCCACATCGGGCTCCCAGCTCCATGGGAAGTCTGCATCTCCCTTTGACCTTCTGCCCCTCTCATGCCCTCTCTTTCAAATAAATAATAAAATCTTAAGGGGCGCCTGGGTGGCTCAGTTGGTTAAGCGACTGCCTTTGGCTCAGATCATGATCCCGGAAACCCGGGATCAAGCCCCACATCAGGCTCCCTGCTTGGCAGGAGGACTGCTTCTCCCTCTCTCATTCCCCCTGCTTGTGCTCCCTTTCTAGCTGTGTTTCTCCTTGTCAAATAAAATTTAAAAAAAAAAAAATTTACTGAAACGGAGATGAAGCTGGATGACTAAAAAAGTAGGCCGCAGGAGGATAGGTAAAATATAATCTCATTTGTCATACATCCATAGAGAATATGTACTAAAAGGTTAACAGTGTGATCTCCAGATGGCTTGAATATAAATTGTCTGTATTTTCTAATTCTCAATAATACTATTTCTTTAAAATAAATGGTAAGTTGAAAAATGCATTTAAAAGAATAATTTTCCAGTGAATTTTTTTTTAAATAGTTTTTTTTTTTTTTTTTTTTTAAGATTTTATTTATTTGAGAGAGAGAAACACAGCCAGAGAGGGAACACAAGCAGGGGAAGTGAGAGAGGGAGAAGCAGGCTTCCCACCGAGTAGGGAGCCTGATGTAGGGCTCAATCCCGGGTCTCCAGGATCATGACCGGAGCCGAAGGCAGTTGCTTAACCAACTGAGCCACCCAGGCACCCCCCACTCTTTTTTTTTTTTTTTTTAAAGATTTTGTTTTTTTACAGAGAGAAACACACCCAGAGAGGGAACACAAGCAGGGGGGAGTGAGAGAGGGAGAAGCAGGCTTCCTGCCAAGCAGGGAGCCCGATGTGGGGCTTGATCCCGGGTCTCCGGGATCATGAACCGAGCCGAAGGCAGTCGTCCAACCAACTGAGCCACCCAGGCGCCCAGTGAATTTCTAACACCAATCTGAACACAATTTTAAGTAAAAATTGTCTTTTCAAATAAAAAGTTCTATGATGTTGCAAAAGTACTGACACAAATCCCTGAAAAATAATCTATAACCACATTACTGAAAGAACTCACCTGGATTATAAAGACCTAAAAATGAGATGTGGCTAGATAATTTAATACCAGCAAGCTCAAGAAGCAGCAATTATTTTATTTAAAGGGCCAAAGAGGGGCGCCTGGGTGGTTCAGTTTGTTAAGCGACTGCCTTCGGCTCAGGTCATGATCCAAGAGATCCTGGATCGAGCCCCACATCGGGCTCCCTGCTTGGTCTCTGGCTGTGTTTCTCTCTGCCAAATAAATAAAATCTTTAAAAATAAATAAATAAATAAATAAATAAATAAATAAATAAATAAATAAATAAATAAAATACCGGACTAACTAACTAACTAAATAAAAATAAAAATAAAAATAAAAATAAAGGGCCAAAGAATAAATACTTTAAATTTAATAGACTATATGTGGTCTCTGTGAAGATTATTCAACTTTGCTACTTCCGCTCAAAATTACGAACATACACAGCATGTAACTGAATGGGCATGACTACGTTCCAGTAAAACTCTATTTACAGAAATAGGTAACTAACTCATAGACCATAAATTAACCCATCACTGGTCTATAGCATTAAAATGTCTACCTAGTCAAAAAGGACCTAATTACATTTAACTCTATTTAAAAAGATGTCATAGTATTACCTAATCTATAATTGTGATACTGCTCAAAGATCAACTAAAATCCTGAACTCACCTCCCTATCAAAATCTCAACTGATCCTTAAGAGAGGATCCTTTCCTTAAGTAAATTTATACATTAGCAGGTCCTTCGTCAAGAGCCAACAGTTGTAGCATGAAGTAGTAGAAAAGCAAGGGATGTGTAATCAGAAAGCCAGAGTTTAAATTCTCAATTAGCAGTTGTGTAAGTCTAAAGCCTGTATATCTCATTCATAAAATGGAAATAACATCACCTTCACAGTGTTACTTACAAGCTCAAAAAGTAGTTTCTGATTCTGAAAGTATTTAATTGTAAAGTGTTCTACAAATGTCACAGTATTATCATTGCCAATTTTTGCAAAGCAATCTGTATTTCACAATAACGCAACTGAATGAGAAAATAATCACCATGGCTTTTTGCAGTTACAGAGCAACTTAGTATTTCTTTCTTTCTTTTTTTTTTTTTTAAGATTTTATTTATTTGACAGAGAGAAACACAGCCAGAGAGGGAACACAAGCAGGGGGAGTGAGAGAGGGAGAAGCAGGCTTCCCGCCAAGCAGGGAGCCTGACGTGGGGCTTGATCCCGGGTCTCTGGAATCATGACCTGAGCCAAAGGCAGTCGCTTAACCAACTGAGCCACCCAGGTGCCCCGTTTTGTTTTTTTTTTTAAAGAACAACTTAGTATTTCACACTTCCTTACCAATAGAGATACCACTGTACTAGAGTAGAAGGCCAAATCTTCTATAATTTCTGTGCGCCGGTTAGCCCCAATTCGTAAGGAACGGCTATGTACTTCTTCAGGTAACACTGTAAGGATCTCCAGCAGAAAAGGCAGAGAAGTTACATCATTGCTATATCTGGAAAAGAAAAGGGGAGAGATCGAAGTTATTTAGAGTCAGAAAATACACAATTGTCTAAGATAACAACAGGCTTCACTTCAGAATAACGTATAACAAAAGCAGCATTCTCACTAGAGAAAAAAAAAACATAAAAGTTTTTGGAAAGGTATCTGTAAATCAAAATTTCAACTTGCTATCATCTGTAATCCAGCAACTCCACTTCCAGAAATACCTCCCTCAGAAAAATCTCATGTACAGATGCAAAATATACAAAAACATGCACGGCAATACTTTTTGATAATGTCAAAAATATTGGGAAAAGATAAAGATCTTCCATAATTAGGATAAAAAAGGTTATACAATGGAACATACATAGCCATTATAGCAAATGAAGTATCTATGTTCTAACATGAAAAAATGTCCACATGTACTAAGTAAAAAAAGCACATGAAATACATTTCATATATTATATATGAATGAACAAATACATAGGTATATTAAAATATATATGCACTTATTTATTTTAAAATGCTTGAAGTCTGGAGGGCTATATAGTAACCCATTAATAGTGATTACTTACGAAATACAGAAATAGGGAGAGAGAAAGTCTTTTACTTTGAAAACGTCCGCACTATTACAATTTTTTCAAGGAACATGTGTTCACTTTTTTTAATGTGTTAGTTTTCTTAATGAAAATTTTCTTTAAAAAAAATCTATCCATGTAAAGGCTTTAAGAACACATTGTAGTTGGAGGTAAAAAGGACAACCACTTTGTTCAAAATAAATATCCTAACCAAATGCCAAAATGCAAGAAGTATCAAGATTATCTGGCCAAGACCATGAGGAAATGCTTTTATTCAAAGTAGCAAGCTCCGTGTATCTAAAAATCATACTGTCCCTTTGATAGATATGAAACAAACCCCCACTGGTAAGAACTTTTACTCATAATGACTTCTAATTTAATATTATCTTAAACATTCTGACAATGTTTTT
>PITA01010650.1:0-70731 GCA_004023965.1 Spilogale gracilis
CGCCAAACTGTGGAAAGAGCCAAGGTGCCCATCAACAGATGAATGGATAAAGAAGATGTGGTACATATATACAATGGAATACTATGCCTCCATCAGAAAGGATGAATATCCAACTTTTGTAGCAATATGGACTGGACTGGAAGAGATTATGCTGAGTGAAATAAGCCAAGAAAAGAAAGTCAAGTATCGCATGGTTTCACTTACTTGCGGTGCATGAGGGGTAACCTGGAGGACAGTGGGAGAAGGAAAGTAAAGGGGAACTAGGGTAATCCAGGGAAATAAATAAAACAACATAGACTTTGGACACAGAAACAAACTGAGGGACTTGGAGGGAGAGGGATGGAGGGATGGGAGAGCCTGGTGGTGGGTACTAGGGACACCTAAAGCGTGGAGCACTGGGTGTGGGGAATGGGGAATGAATCTTGGAACACTGGGGAAAAAAATTAAGTAACAATTAAAAAAAGCACTCAAAAACAAAGGTCTTAAGAGGCAACTGGGGAAAGCTTATGGCCCCTGGCAAGGACATACAGCTGTGGATCCAGGCTAGGGGTAGAAAGCACCCCAGTGCTGCCTGAAGGAACCAGGCATTGGGAAGCTCGGATCTCCATGCTTGGTCTGCTGCTTGGGCTAGGTGCCCACAACTTGCCATGAAGGTAACTCTTCCAGCAGCCTTCTGTGATGCAGGGGACTGTGGGTCCTATGAGTGTGGGCTCCAGAGAGTGTCCAGACAGCAACAAGCTCAGACAACTGATATCACTCACGGTTTCTGTGGCACGGGAGTGAAGTGACAAGTGGAGGTTTCTGGCGCCATTCTGGATAGAAACTGTGGGTGCGTGCTACCTTTTAGAGGTGGTGGGGTGCAGGGGAAAATACAGAAAGAGTCTCTGTGTCCTGCACAATCCAGAGGGGAGCTAACTAAGGCTTCTCTCTAAGACGGAGGTCTGGGTGTGGACAGCTTACTTTGCCCTGGCTTTTTGAAAAGCTACAAAAAAACATAAAAGAACAAACCCTCCAGAGAACTAAAGCCTGAAAACCTGGTTTCCATAGAGCCCAGTGCCTTGAAAGGGGGTGGGAAGACTCAGCCCAGCAACACTGGCTGAAAAACAAGGTGGGAGGCCTCTCCCCCAGAAGGCAAGCCAGAAGAACAACCCCCAAGGGTCTCCATAAAATTGTAAAACCCCAACATCAAGGATAAAACAATATATTAGTCTTCCAGTACTACCCCAAAACCTGTATATTTTATAGATATAGCTTTTCATTTTATTTTCTTTTAAACTTTTTTATTTTTATTATTGTTTTTGTTTTAAATTTTAAATTCATTCTTGTGGTTTTTGTTCTTTTATTTTTTAACCCACTTATTATTACAACATGATACTTGATACAATACTCCATAATAACTTTTTACCTTGAACTTTTTTCAAACACATATCTTTGTTCTCTACTTATTTCTACACTACATCATTCTTAAAGGGTCTATACATCAAGAAGATCTAATATTGTAAATATTTATGCCCCCAACATTGGAGCAGCTAATTATATGTCAATGATTAAGCAAAATAAAGAGTCATATCAATATGAATGCATTAGTTGTAGGAGATCTTAACACACCACTTACAGCAATGGACAGATCATCTAAACAGAAAATCAACAAAGAAACAGGAGCTTTGAAAGACACATTGGACCAGATTCATAGATATATTCAGAACATTCTACCCTAAAACAGCAGAACACTCATTCTTCTCAAGTGCACATGGAACTTTCTCCAGAATAGACCACATACTAGAACACAAATCAGGGCTCAACTGATACCAAAAGATTGATATTATTCCCTGCATATTCTCTGGCCACAATGCCTTGAAACCAGAACTCAACCATAAGAAAAAGTTCAGAAGGAATTCAAACATTTGGAAGCTAAAGACTATCCTGATCAAGAATAGTAAAGCCAGACACTACTTTAATTCCCAAAACTTGGATCAATGAAGAAATTAAAGAGGAATTTAAACACTGGATGGAAACCAATGAGAATGAAGATACATCAATCCAAAACCTATGGGAAATGGCAAAGATAGTCCTAAAGGACAAATACATGGCTATCCAAGCCTCACTCAAAAAAATTGAAAACTCTCAAATAAACCAACTCTCACTACTCTTTAAAGAACTGGAAAATCAAAACAAATTAAGCTAACCCAACACACAAGATGGGAAATAATTAATATTAGAGCAGAGATCAACAAATTATAAACTAGAGATACAGTAGAACACATCAACAAAACTAGAAGCTGGTTCTTTGAATTAATAAGGTCAATAAACCATTGGCCAAAATAATCCAAAAGAAAAGAGAGAAGACCTAAATTAATAAAATTATGAATGAAAAGGGAGAGATGACAACTAACACCAAGAAAATAGAAACAATCATCAGAAATTACCATCAACAGTTATGTGCCAAAAAGTTAAACAACCTAGAAGATATGGATGCATTCTTGGAAACCTATAAACTTCCCAGACTGAAACAGGAAAAAAATCGGCAATCTGAATAGACCAATATCTAGCAATGAGATTGAAGCAGTGATCAAAAACCTCCCAAAAAACAAGAGCACAGGACCTGACAGACACCCTGGGGAATTCTACCAAACATTCAAAGAAGAAATAATACCTATTCTCCAGAAGCTGTTTCAGAAAGTACAAACAGAAAGAAAACTTCCAGACTCTTTCTATGAAGCCAGCACTACTTTAATTCCCAAAACAGACAGACTCCATTAAAAAGGAGAATTTCAGACCAATATTCCTGATGAATATGGATATCAAAATTCTTAACAAGATCCTTGCTAATAGGATCTGACAGTACATTAAAAATATTATCCACCACAATCAGGTGGGATTTATCTTTGGGATGCAAGGGTGGTTCAACATTCACAAATCAATCAATGTGATAGAACAAATCAATAAGGTAAGAGAGAAGAACCACATGGTCCTCTCAATTGATGCAGAAAAAGCATTTGACAAAATATAGCATCTGTTCCTGATTAAAACTCTTCAAAGTATAGTGATGGAGGGAACATTCCTCAACCTCATAAAACCTATCTATGAAAAACTCACAGTAAATATCAATCTCACTGGGGAAAAACTGATAGCCTTTCCACTGAGATCAGAAAGAAGACAAAGATGCCCACTCTTACCACTATGTTCAACATAGTATTAGAAGTCCTAGCAAAAGCAATCAGACAACAAAAAGAAATAAAAGGTATACAAATTGGCAAAGAAGTAGTCAAACTCTCTTCACAGATGACATGATACTTTATATGGAAAACCCAAAATATTCCACCCCTAAACTACTAGAATTTGTACAGCAATTCAGTAATGTGGCAGGATACAAAATCAATGCACATAAATCAGTTGTGTTCTTATACACTAACAAAGAAAATATAGAAAGGGAAATCATAGAATCAATTCCATTTACTATAGGAACAAAAACCATAAGATACTTAGGAATAAACCTAACCAAAGAAGTTAAGGATCTGTACTCAAGGAACTACAGAACATTCATGAAAGAAATTGAAGAAGACACAAAAAGATGGAAGAGCATTCCATACTCATGGATTGGAAGAATATACATTGTTAACATGTCTATACTTCCCAGAGCAATCTATACTTTCAAAGCCATTCCGATCAAAAAAAAAATCCACCAACATTTTTCAAAGCACTGGAACAAACAATCCTAAAATTTATATGGAACCAAAAAAGACCATGAATTTCTAAGAAATTGTTGAAGAAGAAAAACAAAGTTGGAGCATCATGTTACCTGATTTCAAGCTTTATTACAAAGCTGTGATCACCAAGGCAGCATGGTACTGCTACAAAACCAGACAAATAGACCAATGGAACAGAGTAGAGAGTCCAGTATGGACCCACAACTCTATGGTCAAATAATCTTCAACAAAGCAGGAAAAAATATCCAGTAGAAAAAAAGAATGTCTCTTCAATAAATGGTGCTGGGAAAATTGGACAGCATATAGAAGAATGAAACATATAGAAGAATGAAACTTGACCATTCCCTTACACCACACACAAAGATAAACTCGAAATGGATGAAAGACCTCAATGTGAGGCAGGAATCTATCAAAATCCTAGAGGAGAATACAGGCAGTAACTTCTCTGACATCGACCACAGCAACTTCTTTCAAGACATGTCTCCAAAGGCAAAGGAAACAAAAGTGAAAATGAACTTTTGGGACTTCATCAAGATAAAAACTTCTGCACAGCAAAGGAAACAGTCAACAAAACAAATAAGCAACCTACTGAATGGGAAAGGATATTTGCAAATGACACTACAGACAAAGAGCTGATATCCAACGTCTATAAAGAACTACTCAAACTCAACAACCAAAATAAAGATCACCACATAAAAAAAATGGGCAGGAGACATGTAGAGGTGCTTCTCTATAGAAGACATACAAATGGTTAACAGACACATGAAAAAGTGTTCATCATTACTAGCTGTCAGAGAAATTAAAATCAAAAGCACATTGAGATACCACCTTAAATCAGTCTGAATGGCCAAAATTAACAGGACAGGACACAACAAGTGTTAGAGAGGCTGCGGAGAAAGGGGAACCCTCTTATACTGTTGGTGGGAATGCAAACTGGTGCAACCTCTTTAGAAAACAATGTGGAGATTCCTTAAAAAAAAATTTAAAATAGAGCTACCCTATGACCCTGCAATTGCACTACTGGGTATTTCCCCAAAGATACAGATGTAGTGAAAAGAAGGGCCATATGTACCCCAATGCTCATTGCAGCAATGGCCACAATCACCAAATTGTGGAAAGAACCAAGGCACCCTTCAACAAATGAATGGATAAAGAAGATATGGTCCATATATACAATGGAATATTATGCCTCCATCAGAAAGGATAAATACCCAACTTTTGTAGCAATATGGACTGGATTGGAGGAGATTATACTGAGTGAAATGAGCCAAGTAGAGAAAGTCAAGTATCATATGGTTTCACTTACTTGTGGAGCATAAAGAGTAATATGGAGGACAGTTGGAGAAGGAAAGGAAATGGGAAGTGGGATAAATTTGGGAGAGAGATAAAACATGAGACATTTTTGACTCAGAAACAAACTGAGGGTCTTGAAGGGGAGGGGGTGGGGGGATGGATGAGCCTGGTGGTGGGTATTGAGGGTACATTGTTATATGGAGCACTGGGCGTGGGACATAAGCAATGAATCTTGGAACACTGAAAAAATAAAATTAATAATAAATAAATAATAAAATATAATAAATAAATAAATAAATAAATAAATAAATGAAAGAAGTGTCTGATCTCTACTGTCTGGTTGATATTTATTGTTTTCTAAAAAGGTTTATTGCTATACATGCACTAACATACATGTATATACATATTAATATGGAAATATAGCTACAGTTATATTTTATTTTGTTTATGTATGTATGTATGTATTTATTTTTTTTACCAATGTGATGGTTGATATTATGAGCTACAATAGTATTGCCAAACTTGGAGATCACTAAGAAATTATTTATTTCACATGAACATCAAGATTTTACTATATTGAATAAGCTATTTTATGACACTTTTTATTTGCCAGATTTGTGTGCATATCCATGAGCTGACTATATTTACAACAGCCACCAGAGATATCATTGCTGTATCCCAAATTCAATAATTTTTAATTCTTCCAAAAAATATCTGACACTCACAGTAACTCAAGGAGACAAGAAACGGAGATCTTTTCTTGTCTGTTGTATACACAAATAAATAAAGTCATTTAAAGATAAAGTAGGTCTTTGGAGGCAGTAATATTGACTGTCTTGTTCACCTCTCATCTTTCCATCTAGTGTTGGTGTATAATAACTGCTTAATTACTAAAAAACTAATTTTGTAATTAAAAATTTTGGAAGATATATTATCCTTTACTATCACAACTGCTCCTACAGTTTTTGATCTCTAAACACACAACCCTGTGCTAAGTGCACATAGGAAAATCCAGTAATGTGTTGCTTTGGTCACAAGAAAACAGTGTATGAAAACTCTAAAGATTTTAAAAGTGCTTAAAAACCATAAGAATTCTTATTATTAGATAAATAAGAGGATGTGGTCTATATATACAATGGAATATTATACAGCCATCATAAAGGATGAATACCCAACTTTTGCATCATCATGGATGGGACTGGAGGAGATTATGCTGAGTAAAATAAGTCAGAAAAATTAAATTATCACATGGTTTCACTTACTTGTAGAACATAAGGAATAACATGGAGGACATTAGGAGAAGGAAAGGAAAAGCAAATTGGGGGAAATCAGAGAGGGAAATGAACTATGAGAAACTGTGGACTCCAAGAAACAAACAGAGGCTTTTAAAGGGGAGTGTGGTAGGTGGATGGGTGAGCCTGGTGGTAGGTATTAAGGAGGGCACATATTGCATGGAGCACTGGGTGTTGTACACAAACAATGAATCTTGAGCTACTGCATCAAAAACTAGCGATGTATTTTATTTATTTATTAAAGAAAAATAAGTTTATTTGTTGTTTTCAAAATTATCATATGGCTTTGGGATATTTAAAGTTACATATGGGAGGAAGGTAATGGAACCCCACAGTGTTTTGGTCCTTATGGCCCCTGAAGTTCCTACTCTGGCCATCTTTCCATGTTCTTTTTTCATCAGCTTCTACTTCCTTTAGCCTTTGAATTGGAGTGTTTGGGCTCTTTTTTGCTATCAAAGAACTTAATCTGGGCTCTTGTGATGCCTACCATAAGAAGCTTTCATAGTCTGGAAAATCTTTGTGAGAACCACCACTACCAAGCTATCTCTTAAATACCCAGTCAAAAATCCAGAAGCTAGATGTCATCTGGTCCCAAGTAAGAGGCAGACCCTTACCCTAGAAGTGTTTGTTTTTCTTTTAATCAATTAGTAAAGCATTGCATATGTTACAGAAATGCTGAGGGCCCTCTCACAAAGCACCAGAGGGATGAGGTTACAGAAGCCTGGAGGATCCCCTGATGAGTCTGGGCAAAGTTTGAGACAGCCCGGGGATTTCTCAACACTGAGATCAAAACTCAATTGCTCACCATAAGGCCTTCCCAGTGAATTTTGTCCCATTGACACTGGAAATTACAGAAAAAGATAATGACCAGTCTTAATTCCCTCTGTGGCCTGGTAAAGATAGGTAAGTGTATGAGCTACTGTCTACCCAAGGTTGCAATGACAATGAGTCCCTGTGCTAGATGGTCTTAGAATAAACTCACAGAATGCAAGAGATAAAATGGCAAATGAATCATCTCTATGTTATCTTGCACTGGTAGCACTGGTAATTTTTTATCCACTGCTAAATGACTCTTGTGACAGGGTCTTACTGCTTTCTGTTATACTTATTAAATCAAATCATTTTAATTGCTAGATATGCTTACTAAAATTTAACCCTAAGTTACCTTGCATTATTCATTGTTTTGCTCTGTGGAGGCAAAATAAATGTAAAATATTCCCTACTTTCTATAAAAAAGTCTTCAAATATTTGAAAATAAGAGGCTTACAACCATAATTTTTCTTCTATATGGGCTAACCAACTCCATTCCTCATCCAACTCCAGCCTGGTTTCTACTGTCACTGAAATTTCTCACTATGGTTACTGATGAACTTAAAAATAACGAATCCTGTGAATATATTTCAGTTCCTACCTTACTGAGCTCCTTGGATGTATCTGTCAGACATAATTACTTTCTCCTTGGAATATTTCTCTTGAAGCATCTTGCCCAGTTCGCAAGCTTCACCCCACGACAAGTATTCTCAGTCATCCTTCCACACTGGTCTTCTCTGCTTTAACTAATCACTAAGTGTTGACATTTCTTGGGTTCTTGTCTTTGTCTTCTTATCACTGTAGAGACCTGCCCTTGGTGAATGCATCCACACCTGTGCATCAACTCTCATCTAAACATTGATGACACCCAAATTACACTTCCTATTTGAACATCATATAACTATATGAATCTTCACCAAAAAATACCCCATTAGGATCTCAAACTCAGTAAGTGTAAATTTATGAAAATTGATTTCCTCACAAGAATGAGTTCCTCCCCTTCTGTGTCCTTGCTTTCCTCCTGTTACCCAACTTAATAAATGGCGCTGCCATCTATCTCCTCAATGACACAGTGAAAAAAACCTACAAGTTATCTGTGGCCTAAGTTGTTTATCTGCAATTTTCCAACAAATGAAGAATGAAAGATGGAATTTAAATCTAAGACTTCTGCCTTCTTGATTTGAAACCAAATGATTTTTTTTCATATATTTATTTTTGTATACCTGTCTTGTAATGTGTCTTTACTCAGGTAAATATATGCAAATACAACTTCTCAGAGAACATTTACTATTCTGTGCTGAAATTAATTTCAATGACAGAAAGACTATATATTTCCAGGGCGTCTGGGTGATACAGTCAGTTAGATGGCCAGCTCTTGATTTCAGCTCAGGTCATGATCTCAGGGTCCTGGGATTGAGCCCAAAAATGGGCTTCAAACTCAACAGGGAGTCTGTTTGAGATTCTTTCTCTTCTTCTCTTCCTCTTCCACTGTCACCCCACTGCTTACGTGCTCTGTCTCTTTAAAATAAATAAATCATATATATATATATATATATGCATATATATGTATATATGTATTCCCATTCCATTTCATATCATCTTCATATGAATACAAAACTTTGATACATCCTGTAATTGGTTATGAAGTCTATTTCTGTCAAGGAGAGGTAAGGCAACAAGGCAAAGTTCACAGTTGAGGCCAGGCACATTTTTCTCTAACTGCTAACTTCAACAAGGAGAACTTTGACACTTGCAGTAAGAAGAAAGCTTTCCATGAATTGCGGATTTATTAAAACCCTGCCCAGCAGATGTAGTTCAAGTGGAAGAATTTCTGCTGCTGTCTATAGGACTGTGGGGTCAGATGTCAACCAGGGTCTTCTCAAGCTGAACTGGAAGAGTTGACCTCTTCTACATCAGTCTCCATATTTTAACTGATGACAAATACTTAAGAATAAATACTTTCTCCTGCCCATTTTTTATGTGATTATCTTTTCTTTTCTTTTTTTATCTTTTTTTTTTTTTTTTGGTTGTTGAGTTTGAGTAGTTCTTTATAGATCTTAGATATCAGCCCTTTTTCTGTAGTGTCATTTGTGAATATCTTCTCCCATTCCATGAGTTGCCTCTTTGTTTTGTTGATTGTTTCCTTTGTTGTGCTGAAGCTTTCTATTTTGATGAAGTTCCAAAAGTTCATTTTCACTTTTGTTTCCTTTGCCTTTGGAGACATGTCTTGAAAGAAGTTGCTGTGGCCAATATCAAAGAGGTTACTGCCTATGTTCTCCTCTAGGATTTTGATAGATTCCTGCCTCACATTGAGGTCTTTCATCCATTTCGAGTTTATCTTTGTGTGTGGTGTAAGGGAATGGTCGAGTTTCATTCTTCTATATGTAGTTGTCCAATTTTCCCAGCACCATTTATTGAAGAGACATCCTTTTTTCCACTGGATATTTTTTCCTGCATTGTCAAAGATTATTTGACCATAGAGTTGCAGGAAGCATGAACAGGCACTTCTCCATAGAAGACATCTAAATGGCTAACAGACACGTGAAAATATGTTCAACATCATTAGCTATCAGGGAAATTCAAATCAAAACCACATTGAGATGCCATCTTACACCAGTTAGAATAGCCAAAATTAACAGGACAGGAAACAACAAGTGTTGGAGAGGCTGCGGAGTAAGGGGAACCCTCTTACACTGTTGGTGGGAATGCAAGTTGGTGCAGCTGCTTTGGAAAACAGTGTAGAGATTCTTTAAAAAATTAAAAATAGAGCAACCATATGACCTTACAAATGCACTACTAGGTATTTACCCCAAAGATACAGTTGTAATGAAAAGAAGGGCCATATGCACCCCAATGTTCATTGCAGCAATGGCCACAATTGCCAAACTGTGGAAAGAGCCAAAGTGCCCTTCAGCAGAGGAATAAATAAAAAATATATAGTCCATATATACAATGAAATATTACACTTTTATCATAAAGGATGGATTTACAACTTTCATAGCAACATGGACTGGATTGGAGGAGATTATGCTGAGTGAAGTAAGCCAAACAGAAAAAGTCAAATATCATATGGTTTCACTTCCTTGTGGAGCATAAGGAGTAATATGGAGGACTGTAGGAGAAAGAAAGGAAGTGTGAACTGGGGTAAATCAGGGAGGGAAATGAAGCACGAGAGACTTTGAACTCAGAAACAAACTGAGGGTCTTGGAAGGGAGGGGGGCAGGGTGATGGGTGAACCTGGTGGTGAGTATTGAGGGCACATATTCCATGGAGCACTGGGCATGGGGCATAAACAATGAATCTTGTAACACTGAAAAAATAAACTAATGTAATAAAAAAATTTAATTAAAAAAGAATTACATACTAAAATTTAATACTAAAATACTAAAATACTAAAAATACTAAAATACTAAAATACTAAAATACTTAAATATTAAGGCATGATGCCTTGCACAGCCTGCATGCCTAAGGGATGTCATGGATTTGAACTTCACTATTTCCACATCATTTCTAAATATTTGCCGAGAACCATTTCCTGCTTCAAGAATTATAAAAGTCTAACTTGAACATTAAGCATTTTAGGACCAGTCAATTATTTCAGAAGAGTTGTACTTTTTGAAATCATTCCAGCAACACTGGGGCTTGGCAAGCTTGCCTAATCTAGGAAGTTCAAAATAAAGGCTGCATGTTCCATCCTTGAAATTCTTGGTTCAGGTCAGACAGCACAGTGAGCTGTTCCATAGGAAGCCATTCTCTTGAAAGCAAGTGGTGGAAATTGGGCATGAAACCCTCTATTCAGAAGAATACAACTTGTCATTATCCTAAAATGTGCGTGATTAGGTGAACACATTCAGATAGAATAACATTTCCTCCCCAATTCACCCTCTTAACCTTCAGTCATCTCACAAATGACTTCATTATTCTTATTATGAAATTTAACTTATTTGCCTGCTCTTGGTGCCAAAGTTTTGAAAACTATTGCTGGTGTCTGCTAGGTATTCTGAGGATGAATCACCCAGTGATTCACTGCACTTTTGCATGCAGTATCAAATATATTCACTGTGCAGAAGAAAATAGTAGCCATCATTTATTAAATTCCTGCCATGTGCCATATTCTATATGAAGTTTTTTGTTGACCTTCTCATTTTTAATTTTTATAAGTACTCTATGAGGCAGAAATTATGTTAAATATGTGTATGTTCTGCCTTAATGCTAAAAGAATTCAAAACAAAGAAGGTGATGGTAAAATTATTCTCTCACAGAGTTATTTAAAGCTCAAAGTAGTTAGATAACATTCTAAGGGGCATAGAGCTAAGGAGCGGCAGAATTGGAGATTATACTCCAAGAGGCCCAATTCCAAGGGTTACGCAGTGCCCATCACACCATTAACCGGCTGTATAATGGCTAGCAAAGTGACTGGTAGCCCACAATAGAACTGAGCATGGCAGGGCAAATCACAAGACAGGAAAAGTAGCTGTTAGATGGAAAAATACAGAACCAAGAATGAGCAAAACCTTTTTTTTTTTAAAGAATATCTATAGCATTTAATATCTCACAGTGAAAGAATTATGTCTCACAGTGAAAGAACATAGGCATTTTGAGTGGAATAGTTATGTCTTAAGTAGAAATGTCCCCACATTGCAGGATGGTGTCCATGTTCTCTCCAAATACTTAATGTCAGTAGCATCCTTTGTCACCGAAACAAACAAAAACATTTCCAAATGCTCTTTAAGGGGGCAGTGCTGCTCTCAGTTAAGAACCACTGCTCAGAGGAAGGAAGAACTGTAATCTTAGTAATTATAGATATTATTGTTCTCATTTTTCCAGAAGTGGGCATTCTAAATTCTAGTTCATATCTCTGGAATGGAACCTATCACTGAATGGTGTTAAATGTTATCTTTTAACCCAATAATACCATTGTCATAATTTCCTTGATATTTCTTTTCTTGCAAACATCATGATCTTTTACCTAAAGAGTCATTTTGTAGGCACATGCAGATCATTTGATTCCCAAAGCAGGACACAGGTCTTCTATAATCTCCAGAGTATTCTTCTTTGATAGGTACTTGAATAATCTGCTAACTTAATTTTCTACCTAATTGATTAAAGACAATATCTTAATAAAGGCAAAGCAACTCTTTAAAAAAAATTCCAGTGTAATTAACAGAGAGTGTTATATTAGTTTCACATGTAAAATATAATGATTCAACATTTCTATACATCACCCAGTGCTCATCACAAGCACACTCCTTAATCTTCATCACTTACCATCCCACCCTCCTCCCCTCTGATAACCATCAGTTTGTTCTTTATAGCTAAGAGTCTGTTTCTTGGTTTGTCTCTCCTCATTTTCCTTTCCTTTGCTGATTTTTGTTTCTTAAAATCTACCTATGAATGAAATCATGTGGCATTTGTTTTTCTCTTTCATTAAGCATTATACTCTAGCTCTAGCCATGTCATTGCAAATGGCATGATTTCATTATTTTTATGGCTTAATAATATTCCATTGTGTGTACACAACACATCTTCTTTATCCACTCATCTATGTGGACACTTGGGTTGCTTCCATAATTTGGCTATTGTAAATAATGTTGCAATGAACATAGGGGTGCATTTATCTCTTTGCATTAATGTTTTTGTATTTTGGGGGGTAAATACCCAATGGTGATATTACTGGGCCATAGGATAGTTCTATTTTTAACTTTCTGAAGAATCTCCATACTGTTTTTAACAGTGCCAGAAATCAAAACAACTTTTGATCCATTTCTGCTTGGGAGTCTGAACAGGAAAGGCTTCATGAAATAAGTGGTAATCTGGTGAACACTAATTCAATATGCAATATTAACTTAAGCTTTATTTAAGATTTAAAGGGTGTTCATAGATAGTAAAAGACACTGTGATTGAGAACACAGCAAAGCCCAAGATATGGGGAAACATTCAAAATGTGATCACACTTAGGTGAACCAAAGGGTTCAGGTTTTTCCCAAGTAGGAGAGTAACTTAGGTTTTCTGCAGAGCATCTAGGTTACACTGAATAATGGCAGACGTCTCTCTCTAACCAGTAGACTCCACCTTTGTCCATTTTTGCCCTTGTCCATGAGTGGCAGAAAATGACTGTGTCTTAGCTCCAAAATTATCTACTAGAGCATATGTTTCTAGTGAGTATCAAGAAAGCAGGAACTCTCAGTGAACACATCACAAAAATACTAACTCAAAATGCAGAGTTTTCAGAGTGAGCCAGGTTTCATTAAGGCAAAGAAAGGAATGCTTACAGCCTCTCTACATTTAGTAAAAACTACAAGCATATAATCTGCCATCCAACTTTAACTAAGTCCTCTATGAACACCCAGACCCCAATTCCCAGACGTCTCTATGCATCCCTTTGTTGATAAAATCCTCCTTTTTTCTCTCACCTAGCTAGCCTATATCCACCTATTGTCCCTACCCTAAACACATTCTTTGCCCTTCTCTGTCCTACTTTCCCCCTGGAATCAAAATTCCATGAGGGAAAGCAGATTCCAGGGTCATCTTCTCTGACTTCCAACTGGGTACAGCATTTTGGAGGAAAGGTCCCAAATGCAGAAAAACAGGATAAGTGAAGAGAGTGCTGGAGCATTTATCTCCAGCACCCCTCCCTGACTTGCTCATATGGTTATGGCAGTGCCTATATTCCTCCTGGATGAGAGTTCCCATAGACATTTATTCCTCTATGTTCTGGCACCTAATGGGCTTTTTAACACTATTTCCTATGCTTGGCTCTTCAGACTGAGGGGTAGTAATAACTGTCCATAATTACCAGTCTCTGGGTGCCTTACTTTTCCTTGATGATTCCCCTGAATGCTGCCTGCACCTTGATAAATGGTTCCTCTTTATTAAAGTCTCCAAGATTGATCCATCTGAGAGGAATTCACTTTTGCTAGGACCCTAACCAATGTGTCCTCCCACCATTGCTCTCCATCATAACTTAGAACTCCCCACCTGTAGTCAGCAAACTCCTCTTGATCCCTGGCCTCTTCACAGAACATTCACTCTCCCTTCTTGCTTGGAAACCCAACTGGGATTCTTTCAAGGTTCACTTTCTTTATAGTTGTACAAGTGGAGGATCTGTTATCTCACATCTCTTGTGGCTTAGGAACAGTATTGGCTCATCATTATAGTTTTTTTGACAATTATCCATTACACACACACCAAAATCAAATGAACTCTTGTAGCTTAAAAGGGTCACTCCATCTTGTTTTATCTTCATCTTTACCAATGTGTTGTTGTCATTCACTGACCTCCAAGCTACTTCTACTAATTTATTTAAATATTTAGCTGTTAATTCATCTTTCACAGCATCACTTTTGTCTTATATGATATCGGCATTTATTCATTCATCCAGCAGATATTTTTGCTGTACTATTAATGTTGTAGTTACTAAAGATACAGTGTTGAGTAAGACAGAAGAATCTCCTACTCTCACATACTAATGTGTGGGGACAAAGAAAAAAGTCTATGTGAATTAATCATTTAACCCTTAGCATAATCGGTGTCACAGATAACTATTGAATGGGGTTCCAGGAATTGTGCAAAAGAGTAGCCCTGTTATCATTTTATTCCTCATTTTCCTTATCTCCAAAGACTTTTCTTTCAAATTAACTTGACTTACTCATTCCTATGTGTCACACTCACATTATCATTACTAGACCCTGCATTGCCTACAAAATCTCAAATTTAAATATAAAATTTTCTAATCTTCATCTTCCATTCCAGGTCTCACTTTCTTTGGTGACTCTCTTACAAGTTGTTTAGTCTCACTAGACCTCCAGCCTATACCACTTTTTTCTCACTATTCCTGAGATTTTTCTGTTTTTGTTTGTTTGGTTGGTTTTTGTCTTTAGGATACATTAAACCAGAGATTTTCAAGGAAATTGAGTGGTCCCAGCTTACTGGGACTGATAACACAACATCTTTTTGTCCACCAGCCCCCAAATGGTAGTGTTTTGTGATGTGGTTAGTCTCTGGCCAACCCGTGTTCAACTAAGCAACTTCATTCCTACATAACCAAAGCCCTACAATAATATTCCTCTGTTTAAACTCTTGAAATTGTTTTTGTACTCTTCTTTAGATCCTGACTACAACACAAAAAGCCAGTAACATTGAGAAGATGTCCAACTCAATAACATCAAGGGGAAATCAAAATTAAGACAATGTATCACCAAACTACAATAAATAAAAAGATTCTGCACAGCAAAGGAAACAATCAACAAAATCAAAAGGCACCCTATGGAATGGGAGAAGATATTTGCAAATGACATATCTGACAAAGGATTAGTATCCAAAATATATAAGGAATATATAAAACTCAACACCCCCCAAAATAATAATCCAATTAAAAAAATAGGCAGAGTAAATGAATAGACATTTTTCCAAAGAAGACATACAGATAGACAACAAACACATGAAAAGATGCTCAGCATCGCTCATGGTCAGTGAAATGCAAATCAAAACTACAATGAAATATCATTGAATACCAGTAAGAATGGCTAAAATCAACAACACAAGATGTTGGTGAGGATGTGGAGAACACTTTTGCCCTATCACAATGAGTCTGGAAAACAGTATGGAGGTTTCTCAAAAAGTTTAAAATAGAACTATCTTACAATCCAGCAATTATACTACTAGATATTTCCCCAAAGAATATAAAATACTAATCCAAAGGGATACATGCAATCCAATGTTTATAGCATCATTATCTACCAAATTATGCAAACTCCAACTGTACATCAACTGATGAATGGATAAAGAAGAGGTGGTATATATTTACATATAATGAAATATTACACAGCCATAAAAAGAATGAAATCTTGCCATTTGCTACAACATGGATGAAGCTAGATAGTATTATACTAATCAAAATAAGTCTGTCAGAGAAAGAAATGCCATGTGACTTCATTCATATGGGGAATTCAAGAAACAAAACAAAGGAGAGAGAGAGAAAGAGAGAGAGAGAGAGAGAGAGGCAAACCAAGAAGGAGATTCTTAACTATAGAGAACTGATGGTTACCAGAGGGGAGGTTGATGAGGGAGGGAAGAAATAGGTGATGAGAATTAAGAAGTGCATTCGTGATGAGCACCAGGTATTGTATGAGAGTGTTGAACACTATATTGCACGTATAAAACTAATAATAAACTGTATGTTAACAGCTAGAATTTAAAAAAAAACTTTTAAAAAGAGAAAAACACCTATATCTTAAAGAAAAAAAAAGTAGTTGACATGGTTATAGAGTTAAGAAATACCTTACATTAGTGGACATTTACATATCTAGCACTTGTAATTCCTAATAATTAGATAAACTCTTGCCCTTTATACTCTTCTGCAAAGTCTTGTACAAAGAACATTTTTTTTAAATGTTAGAAATAATCAGAAATAAAGAACCTTAAATGACCATTAACAATGTATGGATTATAAATTATGAAATATAAATATATATGATAAATTATGAAATATATAATGGAAAGACCTACCTTAGAGAGCTTCTGTGGTTATTGTTTTATTAATTTATGTATGTATGTATGTATGTATGTATTTTTGGAGAGAGCACATATGCACATGCACATGTTGGCAGTTGAACAGGCAGAAGGGGCAGAGGGAGAGGGAGAGAGTGAATCTTAAACATGCTCCATGCCCAGCAAGGAGCGTCACCTTGCGCTTGATCTAATGACCCTGAGATCATGACCTGGGCCGAAAGCAAGAGTTGAACACTTAACTGAGTGAGTCACATGAGCACCTCTTTAGTGGTTATTATTTAAGTATTCTATGCCTCAGTATCTTCATTGGAAGAATGAGGAGCTGACACTGTACACCTCATGAGGATTTTTGTGAGGATGAACTCAAGTAATTTAGGAAAAGCATTTAATAGTGTTTGTCATAAAGAAACATTCAAAAATAAAATAAGTAAAAATAAAAAAACAAACATTCAAAATTAGTATCTCATTATATTATCGATGTAAATAATGATATTCTTGTACAAAAATTAAGTTATAGAAAGCATGGTATAGAGATTGCTGTGTATAGTGTGCATATGACATAATTTTTCTGAGATGGCTCCACTGTATGAGAAGGAGCACTCACTCCTGTGGTTGACATCTCAGATAAACTACCCAAAAGGCATTAACAAGACTTTTATTGAATGATCATGACCTTTGCCAAAAAATGTCCAAAATACAAGCAGAGTAGCCAGAAGGAAATAGTCTTGTGGTCAGCAATAAAGTTTAAACAGAAATAAATTATGTCAGATTAATGAAGTTCCATTTCTACCTCTGAAAAACTGGGCATTAACTTAGTCTTACTGTATCTTAATATCCAAGTCTACAGTAACAGCTTAAAATACTGGTCTCTGCAATCAAACTACTAGAGATTAGGTCTTGTATCCATTGCTGACCAACTATATGACTTACCCCAGTAAACTCTCTAGGCCTCAATTTTCTTATATATAAAATAAAGATACTTACACTAACTGGTCAAGATTACATGAAATAATGGTTATAAAAGCCTCCACCCAAGGGGCACCTGGGTGGCTCAATTGGTTAAGCTTCTGCCTTCAGCTCAGGTCATGATCCTAGAGTCCCAGGATCGAGACCCACAACAAGCTCCCTGCTCTGTGAGAAGTCTGTTTCTCCCTCTGACCTTCTCCACTCTTATACTTTCTCTCACTCACTCTCTCTCTCAAATAAATAAATAAAATATTTTTTAAAAAGCCTCCATCCTTTTTACTGCACCCCAGTAGCAGGCATGTTCAAAATGTTTTGTTTTGACTGTCATTTCTCTGTCTCTATCATGACAAGTATTTAAATCCTGGGGTTCACTTCCCATTTATCTTTATGACTCTACATCCCCCCCAAATCTAATACATAGGGTATGTTCAATGGCTATTTCCTGACTTGTATTCTTGTGGATCACAGAGAACCCAATTAGGTCTTTAGTGTCTATGCGAAGCTTATTTGGAAAACCCTTTGGAGTTAATTGGTGTTGTGCTTTTGGTAAAACATGGCTTCTTTGGTAGCAAGAGGGGAAAAGTCTATATTTTAAAAGGTTTCATGGACTGCCAAGAACTGTTATAAAACAATATTTTGATGAGTTATACAGTAAATGAATCAGAAACATATGAGCTTAATTTCCCTGAAAATACATGTGGGTTTAAAAATGAAAGGAAAGGAATCTTGGCACATTTTGCCATGCCAAACCCAAAATGTTAGAAAAACATTTTAAGATGTTAGGATGCACAAATCCTAAATGCAGCTCAATTTGCTCATCCTTCAGTGGTCTGCTCCCAATGTACCTGTTGAGTCTGGTCTGCCATAGTTATAATGAGGAAAACCTAAAAAAGAAAAAAAAAAAGTGTATTGGCAGAAGACAAGAAACCAAGAGTTCCAAGTCTAGACCTGGCCCTGCCACCAGCTAGCTGTGGGACTCTAGATTAATCACTTAGCCTTCCTGGACCTCAACTCAGGAAAATAGTTCATCATTTGCAGACCTCACAAGGTTGTTAGAAACAGTTAAAATGGCAGTTTAAGAATGTGTTAAGCCCTGAATTGTAGGAACCAGGCAAAAAAGTGAGATGGTGTACTCAGGGTGGGACAAGTGTCTGGATGAGCCCAGAGTAATGTGTCAGAGTAAAACAGGAATGAAAAAGATGAACATATGGCATGCTGCAAATAACTGTTCAGCAAAATTAAGCAGGCAACCATGGTGAGTCACTCATGCTCACCTTCGCAATCCTCTTGCATCTCCTGTCTTTTATCACACCTGCAGAGCAAACACCACCATCCAGGTGGCTGGAAACCTCAGATATAAAGTTCTCAACACAAATTGGACTCACAGGGATCTTTTTCAACTCTTCTGCCTCCATTATTTCCATTCTATTTAAGCTTTTCTCTTTTCCATTATGCTAACTCCACAGTCATCAAGTCTTCACTAAAACAATCATCATCTTATTTGCAGCAAATTTGGGGTCAATAGGCATTAATGAATCAACATTATTCTCAAGTCTCTATTTATTCCTGTCCATACCCACCTGTATTAGCAAATTATTGCTGTGAAACATAGTACCCCATAACTTAGCCAATTAAAAAAGCATGTATTATCCCACAGGGTTGCACAGGAGTAGAAATTCAGAAACATCTTAGCTAAGTGGTACTGGCTCAGAATTTATCACAGTTTTAAGTCAAGTTGTCAATAGACACTACAGTTGGGTGAAGTCTTGGAGTGGGGAAGACCCACTTCTAAGCTCTTACATGGTGGTTAGCAAGTCTCAATTCTTTGTTGGTCCAGAGGCTCTATTTTTCATTCCATGGACCTCTCCATAGATTTCTTGACATGTTCCTAGGACATGCAGTTGGATTTCCCCAAAACAAGCGACCAGAGAGGAAGAGGGTATGGCTAAGACAGAAGCCAATCTTTTATAAATTAACTATAAATGTCACATACCATCAGTTTTCCCATATGCTATTGGCCACACAGATCAGCCCTGGTATAATGTGGATGGAAGACAACACTAAGGTACAAATATCAAGAAGTGATCATCATCAGAGCCATCACAGAGGTGGCTTCCACACCACTACACTCTCATCTCGATATTTTCTTTAGCCACCCTACTCAACTGAAATCATCTCATCACATCCTACTTCCCTATGGGTTGCTGTCTCTGTCATTCTCCTGGTGCTTCACCTGCCCTTGAATATATTCTCTCTGTCTCTATGGATTCTCCATTTCCAGCCTTGGAATATACTTGTATTTGATCAGCAATCAAGTACAAGTATATTTCCTGCTCAGAATGAATGTATTTTAATATGTGATTCTGCCATTACTGTTCATTCTTTTGACAGTTTTTCATTAATGCTCTTTGTTCATTTTTCTACTTAGATATTTGTCTGTTTATTAATTGATTAAAACACTTTTTTAGTATCTTTGAGGCAGTTAAATGGCACTGGAAAAGATGTGATTTACTTGTTAAATCCCCACACTGGGATGGCACTGGGATAGTGGTGGGTAGGAGAGAGACAGAGAAGGGAAAATTTCTGTCTTAAATTATCAATCATCAGAAAAATTTTTTTGTTTTTATTATCTAATACACTTCAATGGTAGGTTTCTGCATTTTTGATGTAAGGATCTTTCTGTTACAACACTAATTTTTTTTTTATCTATTCTCCATCGGTATAATGGACACTCTGCATTAATAGCCATTATTTATTGAAACATTTAATCTTTATTAAATACTGTATTGACATTTTTACATATATTATTCATAAATCTAACAAATTGTGAAAGATAAGTGTAATTAGTTTTGTCCTACAAATAAGAAAACCAGGTCCTATGGGACCTTAGGAGATAACTACAACTAAGATTCTTCTTTGTTTGTTTTTTGTTTGTTTGTTTGTTTGTTTGTTTTAAGAGAAATAGGCTTAACCAACCCTTTCGTTAGTTTTAAGGCTCATGTCATTTGTTGAGACAAAGAACTCTGCCACCCTGTTCACAAGTGATTGAAGAAATAAGTGAATTAAGAATTTCTGGGTAGGGGCAAGACAACACTGAGGTCAGCCCTATCTGAAATGACTAGGTGTCAATGTCATCCCAAAGGTTTCCATACCAGACAGTAGTATGGATATACAATCAAATCAGTTATTATACAAATGTAAGTATTAAATAAATAAAGAGAAATGAAGTCATCTCCATGCAGGCCATGGACCAAATAATGGAAACATGATTCCATTCCAACATTGCGTAAGTATCCAAGGCAGGAATAAAAAAAGGCAAAAAGTGAAAGCTATATGGCATCTGTGTCTATCCTCTTTTTTTTTTAAGATTTTCTTTATTTATTTGACAGAGAAAGACAGCAAGAGAAGGAACACAAGAAGGGAGAGTGGGAGAGGGAGAAGCAGGCTCCTTTAAGAGCAAGGAGCCCGATGCTGGGCCTGATGTCAGGACTCTGGGATCATGACCTGAGCCAAAGGCAAGCACTTAACAAATGAACCATCCAGGCACCCTGTTTTTACCCTTTTTAAAGAATTTTTTTGGAAGCTCCACTGAATGATCTGTTACATTTCATGGACCAGAACTCATGAAAATATTAGGGTATATATATTTTTGAGCTGGAAACATTACCTCTTTGAAAAAAATCAGGCTCATTTGATACAGATGTAAAAGAAAAATGGATATTGAGGAACTGCTCTCAAAATTTCCACTTCAAAGAATGGAGAGCAAGACAGGCATCATGGTAACTTAAGCAAGTCTTTGTGATAAAGTTCATATTCTGAATCATTCTTTTATTTTGGCTTTCTCAAAATTATTATTTTTATTAACATATG
The DNA here is from genome assembly GCA_004023965.1 of Spilogale gracilis. Lineage (NCBI taxonomy): Eukaryota > Metazoa > Chordata > Mammalia > Carnivora > Mephitidae > Spilogale > Spilogale gracilis. The sequence goes on from PITA01010650.1 coordinate 21,449, forward strand.
ATATATTATTTGTTTCAGGGGTACAGGTCTGTGATTCATCAGTCTTACAAAATTCACAGCACTCATCAAGGCACATACCCTCCCAATGTCTATCACCCAGCCCCCCATCTCTCCCATGCCCATCCCCTCCAGCAACCCTCAGTTTGTTTCCTGAGATTAAGAGTCTATTATGATTCTGAATCATTCTTAAAGGCTCTATTTCTCTAATCCAATAATGGTTGATTAAAAAACAATCTTCCATTTGGTAGATGAAGAAACTGATAATTATCTGATGACTTCTAACGTTGAAGCAGGTGGAAAGTTTCCTACTCATAGTAGAAAAAAATCTTCTGATAACTGATCAGCATGGAGAAGAACTAAGTGTTATGGGTACCAAAGTCAGAGAATCATTGTTTTATATCCCAAATATACTAATTTCCTGGGGGTTTGACCTTAGGCAATGCTAACTCTTGAGGACCTGGTTTTCTTATTTGTAGGACAAAACTAATTACACTTATCTTTCACAATTTGTTAGATTTATGAATAATATATGTAAAAATATCAATACAGTATTTAATAAAGATTAAATGTTTCAATAAATAATGGCTATTAATGCAGAGTGTCCATTATACCGATGGAGAATAGATTAAAAAAAAAAATTAGTGTTGTAACAGAAAGATCCTTACATCAAAAATGCAGAAACCTACCATTGAAGTGTATTAGATAATAAAAACAAAAAATTTTTCTGATGATTGATAATTTAAGACAGAAATTTTCCCTTCTCTGTCTCTCTCCTACCCACCACTATCCCAGTGCCATCCCAGTGTGGGGATTTAACAAGTAAATCACATCTTTTCCAGTGCCATTTAACTGCCTCAAAGATACTAAAAAAGTGTTTTAATCAATTAATAAACAGACAAATATCTAAGTAGAAAAATGAACAAAGAGCATTAATGAAAAATTGTCAAAAGAATGAACAGTAATGGCAGAATCACATATTAAAATACATTCATTCTGAGCAGGAAATATACTAGATAAACCTGGAGCAGTTAGGAGTGCCCAAGTAAGGAAATGCTCGCAGAAGAAAAGGAAAAAGAGAGTTAAATGATGAGGATGTGTCAGAGTGACACGGGAACCACCAAACGTGCTCCCAAAGGCCAAAGTGGAACAATCTGAGCAACAAAATAAATAAAGAAGTTATGAAATATATCCCAAAATATTAAGTAAACATCCATGGGTCATACTGATATAAATAAAAGAATGGATGATAGATGATAGATAGATAGATAGATAGATAGATAGATAGATAGATAGATATAGATAGATAGATGATTGATAGATAGATGATGATGATGATGATGATAGATAGATAGATAGATAGATAGATGATAGATAGATGGATAGATAGATGATAGATAGATAGATGATAGATGATAGGTAGATAGTTTTAGATAGATAGATGATGATAGATAGATAGATAGATAGATGATAGATAATAGATAGATGATAGAGATAGATCACTAGATAGATAAATAAATAGATAATAGATGATAGAGAGAGATGATATATAGATAAATGATATATAGATAGATGATAGATGATAGGTAGATGATGATAGATAGATAGACACAGATAGATGATAGATAATAGGTGATAGACATGGATAATAGACAGATGATAGATGATGATAAATGATAGATGACAGATATATAGATGATAGATGATAGAGGATAAATAGATAAGAAATAGATGATGATAGATGATTGGTAGATGAAAGATAGATAGATGATAGGTAGATGATGGTAGATAGATGATAGGTAGATAGATGATAGGTGATAGATAATAGACAGATGATAGATAGGTGATAGATGATAGAGAAAAGTAGAATAGCACAATCTCCCATGCAGAAAAATCCCAAATACTTTATGTAGTTAACTGCCCTAAAGAAGGTGAAGAATAACTTTGCTCCTTAAGTGCAGGCTACACACAGTGACTTTTTCCAGTAAGTACAGTATGGAAATGGAGAACAAGAGAGAACTTTCTAATGCCAGAATCTGACAACTGCTACTTCAGGTGGTCAACATCAACATTAGCACTTGTAAGTCATTCGATAGCATGTACCCTGGATATAATGTGATAGAAATGGCATTTCACTTCTGTTAACTTCCAAATAACCTAAAATATCATCATGAAAGAAATCTCAAGCACACCCAAATAGAGGTATACTCTACAAATACCTGACCAGTACTCCTGAAAACTGTCAAGGTCATCAAAGACTAAGAAAATATGAGAAACTGTCACAGCCAAGAGGTGGCTATGGAGGCTATGTAATAGAGTATCATGGTAGGATTCTGGAAAGAAAAAGAACATGAGGTCAAAACTAAGGAAATCTAAATAAAGCATATACTTCAGTAATAATACTGTATCAACAGAAGTTCATTGATATTCATTGATTATAACAAATGTATCACATGAATGTCATATGAATGTCACATATTAATACTAGAGAAAAAGGTATACAGGAACTCTACTACCTTCACAATTTTTCTCTAAATCTAAAACTGTCATTTTTTTTTCCTTTTCTTTTTGTAATCACTATAAAATGTATTCTTTGTTTCAGGGTACAGGTCTGTGATTCATCAGTCTTACACAATTCATAGCACTCCCTGTAGCACAGACCCTCCCCAATGTCCATCACCCAGCCACCCCATCCCTCCCACACCCATGAAAGACTCTTAACATCAGGAAACAAACTGAGGGTTGTGGGAGAGGAGGGGAGTAAGAGGGATGGAGTGGTGCAGTAAAACTATTCTTTAAAAAAAATATTCTAAAGAGATGCTAATTCTCATTTTAATAAATTAATAACTTTTTAAAGGTACCATTTTCACACATTTTACTGGCAAGTTTTTTTTCTTCAAAGCAGAGAAATTCAGTATTGACCAGAAAACAGGTACTCACATTCTGGAGGTAAAAATCCATACAACTTTTCTAGAAAGCAATTTGTGTTATGAAACAGTTAAAAGTGGGGACGCCTGGGTGGCTCAGTTGGTTAAGCAACAGCCTTCGGCTCAGGGCATGATCCCGGAGATCCGGGATCGAGTCCCACATCGGGCTCCCTGCTCTGCAGGAAGCCTGCTTCTCCCTCTCTCACTCCCCCTGCTTGTGTTCCCTCTCTGGCTGTGTTTCTCTCTGTCAAATAAATAAAATCTTTAAAAAAAAAAAAAAAAGAAACAGTTAAAAGTGGAATACACTTTGATTTAACAATCTCATTTCTATCATGCATTCTTATGATGCTTACTTTCTGCACAAATGAGCAATTGTACAAGGATGCTTCTTGAAGCTAATGCTTATCAATATGAAACTAGTTAAGTAAACAGTGCTGCACCAATACATTTAATATTACCCAGCCGTTAAAATTATGCCCTTGGAAGCATTATGCTTATATGACAGTTGGATTAAAAATTTGCAGTGTGGCCCTACTTCTGTAAGTATAGCAGGATCCACACACACACACCCTATATATGTATTTGGACAATAAACATTAGCTAAACAGAGCATGATGACCATTTCTGTCAATGTACTAGTAGAGTAAGAGATTCCTAATTACAAAACATCCTTTACCAGGACAATTTATCATAAGATATAGAACTGTATACATTTTACTCACCACTAAGTGTTCTTTTTTTATCACTTTGATAACTCTTTTAAAAGGTGTTTATTTTTTTATTTTTAAAGACTTTCTTTTATTTTAAGATTTTATTTATTTTATTTATTTATTTGACAGATCTATAAAGAGAGTGAGCACAAATAGGCAGAGTGGCAGGCAGAGGGAGAGGGAGAAGCAGGATCTCCACCGAGCAGGGAGCCGGATGTGAGGCTGGATCCCAGGACCCTGGAATCATGACCTGAGCCTAAGGCAGCCAATGACTGTACCACTTAGGTGCCCCCAAAAGGTGTTTATTTTTAATATGGAAAAAATAACTCTTCTTTTACTTGTCAAAATAATAAACATTAAATATATCGGTAGTTAAAACGAATATATTAAATTTTATTAAAAGCATTTTGTTAATTTCATAATGAATGTAACATATTAACAATAAGGATGTTTTGACATTAAGAATCTGTCAATATAATATCTAGAAAGATATCCAAATCTGATATAAAATATCTGGAAAATTTCTGTAAAATCAAGGAAATGTAGAAAAATTTGAAACACTGATCCTCTCATCACCTGATTGAAATTGATACCTATTAAGAGCATCAGCATTATTTTCCTCATTTTTTTGCCAGTATTTGTCAGTTACATGATGGCAGCATAAATATACATATGAAGATTGATCTTCATCAGTTTTTTTAAAATATGAGAGAATGTAATTTTATTTGACATTTGCTTCTAAAGATATATTAAATAAAATCCATTTTGTTCTCTGTATTCAGAGTCTTGTTTTTTTGGGTTTTTTTTCCATTTGCTCATTTGTTCTGTTTCTTAAATTCCATTATATGATGTATATAATATTGCATTAATGCATATAATTCTGTAATATATATTCACATATAATATAATGTATAATATTGTATAATGTATATAATTGTATGAGATACACATATAAACAAATAATTTATTATATATAAATATAAATTATGTAAAGTATATAACATAAAATATTGTATAATACATAAAAGTATATAATATAAAGAAAAGGTACATAAATAAGTGAAATCCACACTATAATGCAGTAAATGACATCTTTAAACCCCCACCCCCAAAATAAATAAAAACAGAAAAACACTAGAATAAATAAATAAATAAATCATTCTTTGGAAAAGGAGCACAAAGCTGAGCGACAAGAAGCTGAATTAAAACTCCTTAGCATTTAAACTTGCCTAAGTGAAGAATTTCCACACGCCTGCTAGGGATGAGCTCAAACTCTGTGGTAGGAACCAGTGCTGTGGGTTTATCGACAACAACGATGGTTAAAATCCAGGACCTTTATGACCTGCTCAGTGGTGGGTTTACATTGAAACTGCTATAAATTATTATAGAGGGGAAGCCAAGCCAAACAGTCCAACATAAATATATCTGCAGACACACTGGCTACTATATATTCTAAACACTGTCAGTAAATGAATAAACAGAGGTTTCTAAATCATTTAAGAAAATATATTTATTCATAAAATCAATAATTTTTATTTTTTAGTTTGAGCCCCTTCATTTAAAAAAAGACCTATTATATCAAATATTTTGGAATCTGTAAATCTCATGGACTCCCAGGTGACTGCTTTCCTGCAATAATGACCAGAACTTCGTGGGTCTCTAAGTGACGTGTGAATGTTTTTCACTTTGGATACTCGACTAATCGCTACCTGCTGAAATTGTTCCACTGCATTACACAAATTAAATATTTGATCCCCACAATTTCAACAGACTGACTCTGCATTGGTATAAAGGGACAAAGAAGTATAACATGACAGTCTGATTTTTCTGGGGTTTGAGGGAAAGCAGCAAAACTGCTGGCTCGTCCCTGTGGCGGAATCATAGCCAACCAGAGGAGACTAAATTTTGTGGTCTGCTTTTATTTGCCTACTCATATAACCCAGGGCTTTAAGTCTACACATTGTTGACCAAAACATTAATTGTGGCAAAATAGTTTGTGTCGGTACCAATGGAGTAAAACCAGAGTAACCCACAGGTAGGACCATGAATTAGTTTAAACAAGGGAGAAAAAAGCTCCAAACCTCTGAAGTTAAAGTCACTGAGAGGTCTGCTATTGAAAACAGCTTCAATAGAAAGGAGGGATTTTTTTTTTGGGGGGGGGGGTCAGGGGAGCAAGGTTGTGGAGCTGCTTGTGGAAATAGTAAGTATTGGAAGTCAAAGCCTTTCTGGTTAATATTTCTTTTACTCTGTGCTCCAGTATTAATCAATGTAATTGTCTTTCTCTGTCATCTGAATTTCCTTATCTATTAAACAGAGCCAACTTGTGATAATCTGCAGCCCACTTCTCCTAAGAGTAATTTGCCTTCACTCTTCCCTTCAGTGATAGGTGGTATCTATGAAATTTTGATGTAATCAATGGAAGCTGGACACAGGGAGTAAAGCAAACCAGAAAATGTCAAGCTGGATGTCATAGGATCTGAAAGGTTTCCAAAGAGAATATGAAAGGAGACCTCCTAAAACAAACACATTTGAGTTTAGGATCCAAGTCTCAGGGTGAGAATGAGAATTAATGCTGTTCTTTTTGTTGTTGTTTTGTTTTGTTTTGTTTTGTTTTGTTTTGTTTTGTTTCTGCTTTACCCTAAGAATGCCTATGTTGGAGCTAAGCTGGAGACAGAACGTGCCCTATTCCCAATGTCTTCATTCCGTATTATCCAGGTCAGCTCCCAGACATCAGAGCAATAGTCTAAGTTCCTATGAGTGAGACAAGACTTTATTTTCCTTTAAACAGCCCCAAACACTCCATAGTGTGAACTGTTTTAGAGGGCTCCAGCAACAGTAACATCTGATAGTTGAAGATTCTAAAAACTGATTGATGGGAATCAACTTCCAGCTCTCTAGATGCCATGCATTGTAATGGGTCAGGAGATGCTTTGTTTGGCAGAAGTTCTTTAATTATTACAGGAGAACCACCTTTCCTGAATTTACAATAAAAATTAATGCCTATTCCACCACTGTGTCCTTACAACAAGCTTGGTGTATTACTTTCCTAGGGCTGCCAGAACAAAGTACCACAAAGTGGGTAACTCAAACAATACAACCGTTTCCTGCCTCTCTTTCAGCTTCTGATGAAAGACAGGCAATCTTTGCATGATAAAGCACTTCAATCTCTACCTCTGCTGTCACATGCTTCTCCCTGTTTATCTCTTCCCTCTTCCAATAGGACACCACTCTAATCCAGCATGGGCTCCTCTTCACTAATTACATCTACAATAACACTGTTTTCAAATAAAGTTCCATTCTGTGATCCTAGGGGTTAGGACTTCAGCATGTGTTTGGGAGAAAACAATTCAATCCATAACACCAATCTATTCATTTATCATGCTTCTTCCAGTCTATAAAAATATTTTGGCCTTAAATGCTCATAATTAGCAGTTCTCAAAGCATGGTCCTACAATCTGCAAGGCCCTCTCAAGGAACCTGCAAGACCTTTTTAGGGAATCTGTAGGGTGAACCCTATTTTCCCAAAAATATTAAGAGTTATTTGCTTTTTTTACTCTTATTTTTTCATGACTATACAATGGACTTTCCTAGATTCTTTACAATATGTGATGACATCAGCCATCTGATGATAGAATGAGTGAATATTGTCATGTTTTTCTAGAATCTTCTAATGTTCTAATTTTACAGAATAAATATGTGCATTTTCTGAGATTAACTCAGGCATATTCTTAGTCCTTCTACTATGCTTTTAGCTTTCTTTGGAAATATCTGCTTAAATTTCTATAATTTGTTTAGTTCAAAAATCATTTCTCTAAAATTCCAAAACTTCCCTTATGCCAAAATAAAAATAAAAAGAAATAAGTATACTTTGTTGTACTTATTGTTACACTTGTATCTAAGGATAGATCATTACATTAAAAAGAGAGCTTAGAACACTTCTTCTCACCCTGTATCTGCACCATTAACATCTAAATATGCTGAACAATTTGATGAAAAAATATGCTGAAAATTGTAATATGAGGAAATTATATAGGAAGCTCTAAGTAAAAGAAAAGAGTGTGAAAAAAATTTTACTTGATCACATCCTATGCAATACAGCATTTTTTAGTAGTGTTATACTACCAGTTAATTTGAGATGCTATTCTGGAATTAAGTATCCAGAGTTTGAGAAGAAGAAATTGAATATTTCAGATAAAGGCACAATGAACCCTTAAGTCAATTGCTTGGCACAATTTTCAAATTGAAATGAAAAAGCCATCAAAATATCTTATATACTGCCTTGGCTAAAGAAGGGCAGTCAATAGCTAAGCGCTTAATAAAACTTTGCTGAGGGATGCCTGGGTGGCTCAGTGGGTTAAACATTCAACTCTTTATTTTGGCTCAAGTCATGATCTCCAGGTCCTGGTATCAAGCCCAGCATCAGGCTCCCCACTGAGCAGGGACACTGCTTATCCCTATTCCTCCACCTTTGCCCCTCCCCCTGCTTATGCGGGCTCACTTTCTCTCTCTCAAATAAATAAATAAAATCTTTAAAAAATTAGAAATAAGCGAATAAATAAAAAATAAAAATAAAAATAAAACTTTGCTGAGTTGACATTGCTAAATGTCTGCCGAATGAAGTCAGTAAAAGAAATTACACTGACACTATTCAATGAAACAGTAACTTCTCAAATGAAAGACAGCTGCTAATAGGAAGACTGAGTTAATATCTCTACTGAAGAATTGAACTTAAGCTGTTGTTCACCATTATGGACTTGTAGGAAATTTTTTAAAGCAAACAGAAAAAGTCAGTATTACTTAAGAACATCTGTAGTAAAGACTTAAAAGCTTATAATGTTATTAAATCTCAGGTCTTGATGACAAGCCATGTTTTATTATTTCATGTGGTGAATGGGTCATATTTATATAGTTTCTAAGCTTCGGAGGAAAGTCTAATGGTTATCTCCAGGACAAACACTGATCCAATTGACTGAATTGAAAGTTAATCTATTATTTGGTGTTCTTTTTTGTTTGTTTGTTTTTTTATAAAATACCATTTTTATTTGAGAGAATGAGTGACAAACTGTGTTTATTCAAACTTGATTATTAGACAAACATTTCCTTGGACATTAATGAAGTGAGGCTGTCTAGTCAAGATAAACAACATAGTGCAGTTTTTGCTGCCAAGGACAAAATTTAAGTTTAAAACTGAAAATTAGGATTTTGGAAATCCTGTGTCTTTCTCCATAAAATTGACAGCTTCTTTCAGATAAGATGGATAGTGATATTAATAAATGCAAATCTCAGTATTACTTTAGATCTGAATAATTCAATGACCTAATATTTTTTCAAATGACCATGACACAATGTTACAAAATAGGTCAAGGTGGACCAATGGATTTTAATGCAATGGAAAACCCAGTTATCGATATTGTTTCAGATTACACATTGCAATTGGCCTGTTAGAAACTAACTCTTGGTAGTTATTGTAATATTCAGGAAGTTATTGTAATATTCAGGAAGAAATTCATAATTATTTGAAAAGCTGATTAAAGTGTTCTTTCTTTGATTATACACCTGCGTGAGCCTAGATTATCTATATATATTTTAACTGAAACAATATATTATAAAGACTGAATTCAGAAGCAGATAGAAGAGAATCTGCTCTCTATTAAACCAAACATTAAAAAGGTTTGCAAAAAGTAAAGCAATAACATTCTTCTCACTAAGTAGATTTTGTTTTCAAATATAGTGAAAATATTTATATAGTGGTTTGTCACAAAAGTATGAATGTTAGCGTTTCATAATTTATTATTACTTTCAAATGAATTAATAAACATTTTAGGTTTTTCAGTATATATATATTATAACTATAAATAAAAAAATTAACATCTCTAGGGGATTCTCAATATTGTCAATATTGTTTATGATCCTGAGATCACAAAGTCTGAGAACAGCTGATCTAAACAATCACTGAGGGGCACATTGGTAGCACAGTCGGTTGATCACTGACTCAATTTCAGGTCACGTCATGATCTCAGGGTCATGAAAGTGAGCACTGCATCAGCTCTTGCTCGGCAGGGAGTCTGCTTGAGATTCTCTCCCCCTCTCCTTCTATTTTCCCCCCAGCATGGGCTCTCTCTCTCTCAAATAAATAAATAGATTCTCTAAAAAATAGAAAATAAACAATAACTGATGATCTTTTTTTACCTTTCCTCTTGTTCTTTGAGTCCAATTTGCTTTAATTCTGTTTTTTATTTTTTGTTTCAAAATCATAACTCTAAGCCCTTGCTAGGATAGCCCTGTGAGGGAGAATCACTCTCTCACTCTCTAGGACAGTAGATTAGAAGGAAAGGGGAGAAGAACAAAGGAAACAGAAGGAAGAGGGAAGGGGGGGCATGAATGGAGAGGTAAGCACCCTGTCTTATCCTCTCCCTGTAACATAATCCAGAAACTAAGGTGTTAATACCTGGGGCAGCAAGGAGCTTCCAGGACCCAGACCCAGCACTAAACCAACATCTGTTCTCACCTATTGATGCTGTGTTCTACTTGCTGTTAAATATTTTTAATCATTCTGACACATAAAATTGCTAGGAGGATTAAGTAATACAACATATGTAAACGGCTAGCACAGTGCCTGGGGCATAAACATGCTCAATGAGCGTTAGATGTTGTTAGAATTATAATTTCCTCACCCTGCTCCTAACACTGTCTGTTCCTTGACTTGTCTCTTGAGCTACATCTATATTTTGCCCTATCTTTTCACAATAGGGCATCATCAGTCTTGAATTATGCAATAAGGACTGAAAGCATCTCCAGAATATTCCAAAACAATGTTTTCTTTGGGACACGACCCAACACCTTTCAAAGGAGCCTGAACATTTTGTTCAGGGCATACGCATACCTTCTAAGCATTGGCTTTAGCTGCCCTTTGACAGGGAAAAAGAGTGAACTTACAAAAATACCCCTGAGAGACTTCTTGGTATTTGAGCCTGGCTCAAGGCAGAAAGTATGAAAAGCCCTGTGTGGAAACCTGTCTCTGGTTAGAGACCTCTGGCCAGCAAAGACTGACCCCAATACTCTTCATAAAGCAAATAAGCCTCTGCAAACCAGGCCACTTACTCCCAAAGCAACTCAAATTCCAACATTAGAAATCTGACTTATTACTAATACAATTTCCTTCATGAGGAGATGTTGGACACAGAGAACATCCCAACTAGGGCAATTCTGACCCCCAATCCTTCCTATTTTACTTAAGCTGTAGGTGTATTTACACAAAAGTTGGGGCAGCATTAAACCACAGTTAGTCAGAGAGGTCCTGGACGCTCAGACTAACTCATCCTCCCCCACTTGAAAGGCAACTTTTGGGCCTGGAATTAGCCAACGGAGTTTCCGGTTCACTTGGAATCCAGGACTCTAGCACAGCATGGCTTTGGCTTTTTTTTTTTTTTTTTCCTTCCCCTACCTGTTCAACCAACTAGCAAGCTAAGACATTAAGTATTTTTCCACGGCTCTCCACAAAAGCAAATGCTTCTTCTGCTCATATATAAATGAAGCTTTGCAGTTTACAAAGCACTCTTTTACCTGTTTCCTCATTTTGTCCTCATAGGCTTAAAAGTGAGGCAGTTGGAGGTGCCAATTGTTGTGGGGTAAAATAAAAACAACTGCATTTTGAACCAAGACAACTTAGTGTAAAGTTCATTGGTGCTAGTAACTAACCATGTGTCTTACATCAGTTAAGGTTTATGTGACCTCTTAAAGACAGAACGAAAAACAAAAACCTAAAATAATAGTGGATCAGGTCTATTTGTCATATAATAGTATCTAGAAGTTTACAGTCAAAGGCTGGTAGAGTGAAGCCTAATCTTTTATTATTCTACCATCCTTAACATGTGGCTTCTACTTCATACTTTAAGAGAGCTGTTTGGATTTCATCCATCCAGTTCACATTCCAGGCATCATAAAGGAAGAGAAGATGAAGAAGAAAGGGAGTAGAGGGTACATAACAGCGCCCTCCAGGCTGCCATATCTGCCTTCCACTTATCTCCCATTGGCTAAAACTTGGTGGTCATATGACACAGGAAACTGCAAAGAAGACTGGGAAATGTAGTCTTATTTCAGATGATGTGGCCAGCTAAAAATCTCAACTATTAGCAAAGAAAAATGAGAAAATGAAATTTGGGGGGCAATCAGCAAGCTCTGCTAAAACTACAGGACTAGCAATTGACAAGTACATGAAGATCCACTGTCTATTTCTTTTTCTTTTTTTTTTTTTTTGCTTTTTACATTTTTATTTAAATATGCCTATATATCAAAATGCTCACTGTCTATTTCTTAAAACAGCCCTGGAATTATTCCTTTTGTTATCAGAAGAAACTCATGCTTTGTTTAAGCTCACACTCTTTGATTAGTAGACCTGGGATCTGAATGTAGTCTTTCTGTCTCCAGCAATTGTGTTTTTTTTTTAACATAAACCTATTTTATTTTTATATCCCTCCCTGATATTTTCCAATTATTTGTTTATTCCACCTCTCTTATTAGAAGTAAAAGGAACTTGGCTTAGTTCACCCCTAGCTATTACCTAAAGCATAAGGCCCACACTGTTTTGTGTCACACTCAAGGTCCATGGTCTGTTCCTTAACCTAACTCTCAAATCTTACCTCTTCTCATTCCCCTTTACTACTCTGTCACTGATATATTTCCTTCCTCTTATTAAATTTTCCACTGCTTTTCAGAGAAGGCTTCCCTTCCAATAACCACATGTCTTTGATCTTGCCACATATCCTACCTTCCATGCTCCTCTTTCCTCTGCTCAGGCTATGTGATAACTTAAACTTCTTTAAAATTCAACTCAAGGACACCTGGGTGGCTCAGTCAGTTAAGCCTCAACTCGTGAGTTCAGCTCAAGTCAAGGTCCTATGGGACATAAGATTGAGCCCCACATTGGTCTCTGTGCTCAGCAGGGAGTCTGCTTGGAATTCCCTCTTTCTCCCTTTCCTCTGTCCCTCTTCTTTCCCTCTCTCTCTTTCTCTCTCTCTAAAAAATAAATTTAAAAATATTTTTTTAAAAAAAGACCCATCACAATTTATGGAGGGAAGGTATATTAAGTGAAAGCTTCATTGAAATCCCTTATAACTGGATCTATATTTATAGCATCTCTGTAGAATAAGGGTAAGATATGCATTTCCTTCATTTCTTACAAGATGTTAGTTTCCCCCTAAATTGCCAACTGAAAGATATTCTTTTTTTTTTTTTTTCTGAAGGCTCATTCTTTAGACATTTATTGACCACAGACTCTGTGACACACATACTTAGAGAGAGGTAACCCTCTGAAGGTGCAGTGTATACTGACCACATCCCTAAATACATGCAATTATTCTTGCTGCTCAAATGTACCCATGTATTTATCAAGATAATTTGCAATTTGAATCAGAGCCATAGATACAATTGAATAGAGCAATTTGAAGCATGCTAAATAAATTCAGCCAAAGACTTTCTGTACATCTTAATTCCTAGTTTGCAGTTTCCTCCAACTCTTCTTGAAAGCATAAGTTCAGCTACATCACATCTACTGGGGCTGAACTGTATACATATGCACATAATTATTCTGTTCTACTTTATGACATTTACTTCAAATAATCCACATATCTGACCTCATGCCCACTCTGGGAAAATGGGACAATGGCAGTGTATTTGCATTATATGTCCTAGAAGTGAAATAGACAAGAGAAGGCAATTTTGTTAGTCCTTTTACAAAGGATGACTCTTCAAATTCCTGAAGAACAAAAATTTTAAAGATTCTACAATAGAATAATATTTAATCAAAACTGTAGAAATAACTTTGTGTAGAAGTGTTTCCATTTCAGTTGAGGAAATATCTTACAAGTTAGACATATAAATGGGCTGTAAGTAAAATATGAATTTTGTTGATGTTGCAAAAAAGAGCACAAGGATAGAAGTTGGAGCTCAAGATAAATTCCAGTTCTGTCACATGCTGTGTAACTTTAAGCAATAAACTTAAACTCCACTAAACCTCAGTTATCTCAGCTGTAAAATTAGAATACTAATAATTTCTAGTACCTGGAGTAGCCATAATAATTAAAGGACATTATTTATGCTACTTCTTGTCTTGGAAACTAGAGCCTTAGAGATGACCTCAGGTGTAAATATAAGTATTTACCACAGAGAGAAGAAAGCTTGTGCTATGAATTGACAGTCCAGCTAAAGATAAGTGACCTCCACTCCTGGGTCTAAGTTCCTGCTCTGAAAGTCTAGTGACCTAGTCATGACAGCCCCAAAGGTGATCAATTTCAGAGAAACCAACAAAAATGCACGGCAGATAGAGGTAGATCACAGAATGCTTCTATAACTGGAAATCTGCAATTGAAGTTTATCTTAAAACTACATTGGGAAGTTACATAATTATTTATCTAAAAATGGACATAGTTCCACCCTGGTACTTATTGGAAAACTTTAACTGAATTGTGAATAGACACTAGAGAGAGCTGAGATCTCTTAAAAATAAAATAGAAATGTGGTGTGTGTGTGTGTGTGTGTGTGTGTGTGTGTGTGTGTGTCCAGGTAGATTGGTGGGTAGTTCTCAGAAGGAAAGAGTGGGGAATAGGGAAGAAGAATGACAAAAAGAAAAAGGAGAAATGACTTGGATGCTAGTAGATGACAAGGATATCTAAGGTTTACCTTAAAGTTATTTGCATTGATCTAAAGTGTTATCTCAAAACTGCTGGGAATGTTTCAATGCCTACTCTGACCTTGTGTATACTGTGCATTTTTTGTTGTTATAAAAGAGAGCTTGAGTTTCCTGGATTAATGGCAGAGGAAAGATAAAGGAACAGCCATGAAACACCAAACAAGCATTAATAACAAATTAGAGCCAAAAGTGACCTCAAGAATGTGAACATGCCCCCTCTGCCCCACCAGGGAAAACTCTCAGAAATATTAGGAAGAACTTTTCCACAAACACATGGAATGGGGGATTGAGATGACCTCATCCAGAACTTAAGGGGTAGACAAACATGCAATGTTTTCAAAGAGGGAAAACAATGTATCCGAAGAATGAGATTATTTGAAATCTTTATGAGTGCCTGCTCTCTCCGCCACTACTCTCTTTGGGAATCTGTCTTAATCAGAAGTTTGCTTAGATGAGTGGAAAGTCAAAGTATAAGAATGTAATGATTTTTTACAAAATAGGCAATGATCAGGGGTGCCTGGGTGGCTCAGTCATTAAAAGGCTACCTTCAGCTGAGGTCATGATCCCAAAGTCCTGGGATCCAGCCCTGCTTCAGGCTCCCTGCTCAACGGGAAGCCTGCTTCTCCCTCTCTCACTCCCTTTGCTTGTGTTCCCTCTCTCACTGTGTGTGTGTGTGTCTCTCTCTCTGTCAAATAAATAAATAAATAAAATCTTTAAAAAAAATAGGCAATGATCTTGTCAAGTTAAGAATAGCCTACCCAACATCCATAGACCAAGATGTTCTCTCCCTCAGGCAATGTTGGAACATATTGACCATGTCTATATCTACTTCTGTCTCTTGGGTGTACTATTCTGATTAACTTTGGTTGACACTTTTTCTCTCTCTTCATATTATTTTTTTTAAGATTTTATTTATTTGACAGAGAGAAACACAGCCAGAGAGGGAACACAAGCAGGAGGAGTGAGAGAGGGAGAAGCGGGCTTCCTGCTGAGCAGGGAGCCCGATGTGGGACTCGATCCCGGGTCTCCGGGATCATGACCTGAGCCGAAGGCAGTCACTTAACCAACTGAGCCACCCAGGTGCCCCTCTCTTCATATTGTTAATACCATTTTTATGACTCAACTTTATCATGCTCTTAGAGCTCAAACTTTGCTAGCTACCTCCAGATTGGAATAATCTCTTGAGTCATTCCCACTGTTATTTTAGGCTGCTTCTTTTAGGGTTGGTTAATTTCCCCACCATGTGCTGACTGTGATTTGGATTTGGGAAAGTAATCTTATTGCTCTTGTTCCCAAGTCCTTAGAAAACAATGAACTGTAGCCCTGAGTATGGAAAACTAGTGTCATGAACTTGGCACTTATGTTGATTATGTTGATATGTTCAATATATATCAATCTCCTTTCTTTTTTTCCTGTGGGGGATAAAAGACCATTGCAATCTATTCATGAATAAGCACTTCCAAGAGCTGGAAGTGAGTAGTGAGTAAATGACAGAAGTTGCAATGAAAAAAATGTATTGGCAAAGTCAGTAACAACTGTTATGTCTTTCACATAGGAGACTAGTAGAGTAGATTGTGACATGATTCCAGTGGTATTGTTGAGATTGAATAAGAAGATTATTGATTACCATTGGCATATATCTGGGCAAAAGAGTTTTGATTCTAAAGTTATCTGAAAGTTAACACAAGTTAGTATAGTCCCATAAAGTTAAAAACATTGTCAAAAGTGCTCATGCCATTAATGTAACATGTTTTTGGCATGCTTGTCTTTTTACGTATGTTTTCTCTGATAGTTTATGACATCCTTGAAGGCAAGATCTGTATCTAATTAATCTTCTATCCCCTAGCAGTGCCTACTATACAATAGTACCTAATAAATGTTTACAGAATGTATATTGAGTCCATAACTGATCTTTCCACTTAAGGAATTACCTTGTTCATAGGATAACCATATGTTCTTTATTGTAATACTGTGTAAACATTCAACCCTTTTTCTACACTTCTTTCCAGGGGTTAATATTTCATCTATTTCAGTTTAAAACCTTTATAAAAGAATGAGGAAATAAGAATCGGAGGTTGGAGTAGAGTAGAAATTTTTCTTTGGGGTCTGGGGTTTGGGGTTTGTTTCATTTTGGCAGGACTACTCAAGGTTTGAATATGAAATGTTTGCTACTTATTGAAACAACCCTTCCAAACATGGGATGGAAAAAACAAAATAAGTGAAGATGTTTGGCTGCTATGGAATTTTAATGGACTCACAGAATCTTCCCTTCTTTCATTGTGCATACTGATGTTGCCGGAACCCCCTTGGCTGCTGTCTTTCCATGAGTTATGGAGTGATTCTAAGCAGCTACCAAATAAAAGGAAATAGAAAACACATATGGGGTTCTTGGGTGGGAACGAGTGGGAGGAAAAGAAATCCAATGTGTATTCTGTGTCCAGATGTTAAGGGTATGACGGTTTTCTATGGTTTGGTATAATCTCGTAGAAAACATATCAATATGGTTGTCATTCCAAAGGTATGGAAACTGATGCACTCACTGTTTTATAGCAAGTAAGTGGCTGGGATGTTTAAGTTAGTCTTTCTGGCTCAAAGCTTCTATCTATTTCTAGTAAACCACTATTTTCTGTACATTTCTGAGTAAAGGAATCATCTGGAGCACTTGATACAATACATGTTTCAGGTCTCTGTCTGGACATCTTGCCTTGGTAAGTCTGAGGTAGGGGTAAGTGTGTGAAATGTATCAGTTACACCAAGGGGTTTATATAACCTAGGAAGGCTTGCATCCCCTGCTGTACCACAAAACCTTCCCAGAGATACCCAAATATCAAAATATCCCAGAGTGTCAGAGTAGCCCAAAACGTGTAAGGAACTAAGGTGCTTTAAGTATCTCCATTATCTCCTCTCCCTCCAGTCTTTGTCTATCCATTTCATTTAACGAACAAGAAAAATATATTCATGTCATGTCAATTCAGCTTAAATTACCTCTTTCCACAAATGGATTCTGCCAAGATATACAAAAATTTGAAAGCCCATTCTGGTGAGCACTTGGGTTGGATAATGTCATTCTAGAAAGTCTAGGCAAAAAAGAGCAAGTCAAATGATCGTCCACATTAATGTAGTTTAAAAGGATGTGAAAGTTCTCTTTCCTAATTCTCTCTCCCATCTATTTTTCTGTCTCTACATCTGTTTCTGCATTTGGTGTCTCTGAAATGTGTATGTATTATCTGCGAGTGTCTACCTCTTGCCACTAAACTTTGAAGTGATTATGAGTTCTTATTTATTAAGGCAAGATTTCTAAAGCCCTCTCTATAAAATTATTTTGAAAGAATAAACACTTAAGCTGATGTTTTTGAAACACTTCCCTTGAAGTGCTCCAAATGACAGAAGAAAGTTACTTGGAGCCCTGGGAAATATGTAAACAAAACCACAGCATCCTACAATAAGTGTGAAACTCATTTGAAGTTTCCATTTTTCTTAAAATTTCATATGGATTGGGCTTTCCAATACTTAAGATACTTAAATATTAAATATCTTAATTAAAAATTAAATAAATTTAATAAAATCTTAATTACTTTAATTAAATAATATAATTATTTAATAACAATTAAATTAATGAAATAAAATAAAATTTAAATATTTAGATTTAAATATGGTTTTCCATATTCAAAATATACTGCCATTTGCTTTCATTCAAATCAACATTTGCTCAATAGGAATAAAATTGACTGTATATTATATGTAATACATATAAATATATGTATATATTTTAATATTTGTCTCATCCAAAGGCTTTGCCATCCCTGTTCACAGATGAAGACACATGGTATTTATCCACTACCATGCATTAACACCCCAGTTTAAATAAGTTTACTAGATGAGCTAACTTTCCCAAGACATTTTGACCCAAAATGGTAATTTCTTAAATAGAAAGTGGGAAAAACAAAACACAAAAAGTGGTATGAGTTTACACACAACCTGATGCTGGGAGTTAAGTAAAAAATACTTAATCTATTGACCAGTCAATTGGAGTAGAGGTATCCTTTGGGGTCAGACCTGCTTTCCACATCCTCTTTACCTTGACCACAGAATAAGTAGTCATACCTAAATCATTTTTTCAGATTACACGTTGCTTCCCCATATGTCATCCCATTCAATCTTTGTATTTTATAGAATTCACAAAGCATTTCGAAACTGCAGTTAAGGAGGAGCAAGATTATAAGACTTGCGCAGAATGACATAGATAGTCTACTCTCTCTTCAACATTCCCAAACTTCTTTCATTCCCAGCAATGCCTTACAGATTTTCAAAAGCACAAGACACATTTAGCCAATCCTGACCAAACTGAATTTATTATTCCTATTTAACAAGATTTTAAGAGCAAAGCTTAGAATTATAGCTCAGTCTTTCCACCCTTCTGAACCTGGGGTCATTAAAAAAATCTCATGCTATTTGTAAAATTGTTAATGATAATTTGACTTATATTTGTGCACCTCCCCACAAACCAGCTTTTAGATTATAAATATGAAACTGTTCACTGTCCACTTGGAAATATCTCCTTCTGAGTTGTTGCTGAAAAATCAAGAGACTACTTTTTAAGTTCCAAGGGCTAGACTGAAGTCAATATTTGTAAATATTAACTACTGTATTTTTTCTTCTGAGTAGTCCAATCTGATAACAGGCAACCCAAATTGGACTGGGGTCTGTGCTAAATAAAACTCTCCATTTACATGAAATTTGCTCTTTAACAGAATGGTAGTGGTACAAAAAGAGGCACAATTCAGCTCAGAAGCCTTGACCCCTTATCATCCATCAGTCAAGGTGAAAAGCTCTCTGAAACTCCAGTGAGATTAGATTTAGCATAAACTTCCTGAGACGAATTCCATTTTTGCCAGAATAACTAGAAGGAAATAATTTAAATATTTTCCAGAATGCCAAGATTGGGGATTACTCCCCTTTCAACTGATAGGATTTGTAAAGATTTAATCTTCCCTCAAAATATCAAGAATCACTTAAGTTTTATATAAAAAGGACATTAGGGACACCTGGGTGGCTGACTGAGTCAGTTAAGCTTCTGACTCCTGATTTCAGATCAGCTCATGACCCTCGGGTCATAAAACTGAACCCCGTGTAGAGATTCTTGCTCTCTGGGGAGTCTGCTTGAGATTTTTTCTCTCCCTCACCGTCTGCCTCCCCCCCACCCTCCCTCTCTCAGATAATAAATAAATAAATTTTTAAAAATAATAAAAAGGACATTAAAAGAGTTATTATTTCAGCCTTCCCACTAATGAAAGATATCCTGACAGAACTGAACCAAACATTGCTCCAAATGTCAAGTAATGAGTAACCATTACTTCTCAAGGACTGTCATTCCATTGTTGAACATAAAGTTATGTTGATAGATACAACCAAATGAAAAGAAATAATGATAAGCCCACACTACAGCCCCCAGACAGAGAAAAGAAATAGGTGATACATTTCTCATATTCTTATAGCCAGGCTTGATACGGTCATGATGAAAACAGTTAATAGTTCAAACATCTGCTAGAAATCTCATTCAGTTAAAAGAAAAACATGCAACAAGTTCTTAACTCTTCAGTGATTATTTCCATTTTCAGGATATAGAGAAAAAGAAATACTGTGTGCATATTATTCATAAGAAGTAATTACCAGTTATATGGAAATGATTTAAACTTGAAAAAAATGGATTAGTGCATTATATTAACTTTCTTATAATTGAGAAAATCAACTTGGCATAAATTTGGACATGAAGCAACTATCAAAAGGCCAAAAATAAAAATCTGTGTAACTTCATGATATCCATTCACTTACCCTATTACTTTTCTACTATTTGGCATTTATTGAGCATCTACTGTGTGCCATGGTCTGTGAGGCATAAAGGGAATAAAGATGAATATCTGTCTGAAGGAGCTGACAATCTAGCAAACAAAACAAATAAATCCAGGATGCAGGCCAGTGATCATAACTTTAAGAGAAAAATTTGTGTACCCTTAACTTAACTCTTCTCCTGTATACATTACAAGATTTGGACAAAGAGTTCTTTAAGTCTCCATATAGTTGTCAGCAACTAGATAATTAGTGGGAGGATTTGTTCCTATCTTCATCTCAAGTCAGCACAAATAGCTTTGCAACACCTCTAGTGAACATTCTAGGGACAAGGTAGGGTGAGAAGGGGAAAGGTAAGGAAAGTAACACTTTCAAATGCCTAATATTATTAGCCATTAATATTTTAATGGATGTTTTACCTTCAATATCAAACTTCACAAAAAAAATTTACACAGACCTAAGTGTAATATACAGCAATTTTATGGCTCAGGGAACTAAAGCTGAGGGGATTCTACTACATGTCTCAAATCACATACTAGAAAGTACCTGAGAAAGGATTAGACCCTTCTAAATCCCCCCCCCCAAAAAAAAAAAACAAAAAAAACTTTACATTGTCAGGCTCAAGCCAGTCCATTTTCCAAGGTTTTGAAAACTGCCTTCCAAGTTTTGCTTTGTCTGCATCCCTTATCTGATATCATTGACAGGAAACTGAGTCTGTTTGATTGAACTTAATTCAACCATGCCTTCAACTCACATTCCAAAAATGTATCGGCCAAATTTTGAAGATACAAAGATGACTAATATATTCTTTCTTTGAAGAATTTGAGGCTAGCAAAAGAGACAAAATGCTAACACAGAAAGAGAACGGCAGGATGTATTTGTAAACGTTTGCTGCTGTTGGCCATGCCGTGATGGGACTCCGTTTGCTTCTCTATTCTCTGCCCTCTTCCCTCTCCCACGAGTTCCACACTCAGCCACAGTGACAGTTCCTAAGCTCCTGAAACTCTCGTGCAGACTTTCTTCCAGCCTTCACGAACGTTATTTCCTCTGCCAAGTCTCCACTCCCCTTCCCACATCACTCTTCCCATTCCCACTGACACGCTCACTTATTTCACTCTCACTTGTTTCTCAAGTCTCAGTCTGTGGTCTCTCCAGTTTGCAATAGATGCTCCACTTATTTCAACCATATTACCCTGGGCGAGCTATGATCAGGTCAGATGTAGATCAAGGGAGGGAAACTGGAAAGGATTTTTCAGATTTGATACTCATGGTTCCCATCAGCATGCAATGCAGGGCCACATGGGTGAACACTGAGGTCAGCCATGAAGAAGGGGGAGTTGTAGGTGCTGTCTTTATGTGGTTTCCATGAGAAAGAATGGACAAGGCCGAGTGAACAAATTTAGGATTCAAATTTATAATTTGAACAATTCTAGCAGGATCTGGGTCAGGGGTTGTCCCCAGCACCTGACCCTGGGGGTTTTAGCCCAGGTATACTAATTGTCTAGAGTGTGAGGGCCCAGAATTGAGGCAGTTGAGCATTGGACTTTATCGGCTGATCAAGAAGGGAGCTAACTGACTTATAGCCAGGATCCAAACACTGGGTCAAAACAATATTTTTAAAAACTATTACACTATGTGTCATGTCAGACACCCTAGGCAACTCTAATCATTAGATATATACTTAATATGTGTAATTCTTATTAAATTTATCTTTCCTGCTTGATCAGTCTGGCTCTGTGAGGGCAAGAACAACCCTAGCATCCAAGATTTAAGAGATGTCTGACACATGGTTTGAATAAAAGTTAATGGTCTGATTAATAAAAGCTTTTTAGGGGTGCCTGGGTAACCCAGTGATTAAGCATTTGCCTTTGGCTCAGGTCATGATCCTAGGGTCCTGGGATTAAACCCCATGTCAAGCTCCCTGCTCACTAGGAGCCTGCTTCTCCCTCTCCCTCTCCCTCTGCGCCTCTCTCTCTCTCTCTCAAATAGATAAACAAAAAAATAAACAAAAAATAAGTAAATAAATAAAATAAATAAAATCTTTTAAAAATGCTTTCTATGTTAGGCTAAGAAATTATGATTTTATTTTTTTTTATACAATAGGGAATCATCAAGCCCCAGCACTAGAAGATGGCCAGATCAGTAAGTACCATAGGTGACTTCTCAGTATGGAAAAGAAATGGGAAAGATCAAATGTGTCCTACCATGACAGATGTCCAGTGTTCAGCTGGCACAGTTTTAAGGAGAAATGCTTTTACCCCTATAGTCAGCCCCCCCATTCAGTTCACAGCAGAGACTGTGATGAGATACAGTGTCATGTGTTGATGAACCCCAAAATGAGCTAGCTACAAAAAAATCCCTCAGGTCTTATTACCAATAGATTACATCTTATTTTTCACCTCTTTTCCCAGTGTAGCACAAGTAGATGAAAAAGAAGCCTACAGAAGTATAGATAGTGCATATTTCCAAGTAATATGTAATGTGTAATATATAATTGTTAAAGTCATAAAAGACTGGTCTCTAGGCAAGTTATATTTATCTAATAACTGTCCAACTATCTTTAAATTACTGTTTAATAACTATCCTGCTCTCTTATTAAGGAAAAACTATACACGGTGTGATATTGTGCTATAGTTTATTATTTTTCTTCAGGCACAGACATGACACCATAACATTAAGAAGTCATGTCTTTGGCCATATTCAAATAAATAAAATACACTAAAAGCTGCAATCTGTGAAAGATCGCAGGATTTCCATAAGAACATGAAAATGTAGATGCAGACATCTGATTTGCTCAGTTCCTTCATGAACCCTTTGCAGCCTGCTCCATGTGAGACACAAAGGGCTTTTGTGACGCATATGCTGTGTATCACAAATGGAGAGCCAAGGCCAAAGAAAATATACAGTTACCAGAAGAATAAACCCAGGATGAAAAGCACAGAGGTAGCATCAATAGACGTCCACTACACCAATGGCCCCATCTGGTTAGAATCACATCATCAAAATCAGAGCTGGAATAGACCTTTCAGGTCATCCCTGGAACACCTTGCCAACACAACAATCATCTTTTTGAGGACCAAGTCCAGTTCAATTTCATCTGTCTCAAGAGACAAGAATTCCACAGATTCTGTGGGCAAGATATTTACCATATTTAAAGAGGCAAATGTAGTCATGGTAGAGATTTCAGTCAGTAAAATAATTGCAGTCAGCCTTTGAGACATAAGGCATTGCCTTTTTTTAAGTGGATATTTTCTGCATAGAAGACAAAGAGCTTGGTGCCTGGAGATCACAATTTGGAGAGAAATAAGAATTGCTGCAAGCAGTCAAGGATTTAAGGAATCCTCTGAACCATGTAAAGGGATCTCCTAGAAACAATCCAAAGAAATTCTGTCTATTTTCAGTTGCTTTCTTCTGTGATACAGAAAGGACTGGCCCAGTTGTGACCAGGAACCAGGGAAGGTGCTGGAAAAAGACATAATCAGAGTTACAGGTTCTCACTAGAGATAATAGAGAACACCTGGTCCTCTTTAGGAAACAGTGGGAGAAAGGAAGACAATTGCATATTAAGATAAATTCTATGTGAAAAGATAAGAGGTAGAGTCAGAATACACGTCCAATTTTCAAGGATCTAAGGTGGGATCAAAGATACAGCTTGTGGAATCAATAGTTTGGAAGTAGGGAGATAATATCTAGTACAAACAGTGTGGGACCAGAAAGAATGAGGCTATCTCCCAAGTCATTACATTTGATTCATTTTAAAATTATTTTTAAGTAGAGAAAGTTTTTGTTCAAAAGAAGAGTTATGTGGCAATTCAATATGTGTAACACATATAGAACATAGAAACACCAGCCTTTCTCAGGGAAATATGACCTGAGGTTAGATAAGCAGAGAATGCTGGATCCCTCATACCCAAACCTACCTTTTCCAGTGGAAGAACTTGCTACACTTCTGTGGTACCTGTGGAACTGATTTGATTTAAAACAAAAATTTGTAACCATGGAGTTAATAATCAATTATTCTGAGTACTCTCTGGTGGGACTTATCAAAAGGGAGGAGATATAATTCTTTAATAAAGAATTCTATCCATGATACTTGGAGCTTGTTTTATTTAAGGCAATATCGTATTACCTCACACATTAACACAGGTGAGTAGTCCTCATGAACACCATAATCATATTTATCTCAGCCGATAGAGCATGTGATGGCTGTCGGTGAACATCATTTGTGGCTTGCATTCATGTACCAGCCCAGACTAACGAGTTCAAGATGGGGAGTAGAGCTTGGAGACAGAATGGGATATTGAGTTGAGAAAACAGAAGAGATAATAGCCAAACTAGAAAACAAGAGAGGAATTAGAAAAATAAAGCCTAAGTCAGTAAAAGGATCATTGGACCATCATGGATGAAACTTGGTACTGTGGTTTATGGCTATACCATTATTATTATTGTTATTGTTGTTGTTGTTATTATTATTATTATTATTATTATAGCATTATTGTTTTCCTGAAGCAAGTGCATAGATCATCCTTCATTCTTACTAATGGAAACATAACTTTATTTGGATAGTGTACCCTTCTCCACCCAGCCAGACTTAACTAGACCAGTCATTTTAAATCTATTCTATTTGCCAACAACTGACTTAGGAATGGGCATATGATGCCATTGAGAGCAAAGGGTAGGTCTAATAGATAACTTCTATGAAGAATTTTCTGCTCCTGTAATGGTGTAACTGAAGTAAAATGGTCCCTCTTCTTTCCCTAGATATTACATCTGGATAACTGAAACAATAGCAGTCATCTGGCAACTATGAAAGAACATACTGAGTGATAATGTTGACAGAGATAGCTTGAGTCACTGGAATCACGACTGAGTCACTGGAGTATTGGAACTGCCTACCCTATGCCCTCTCTTTATGGGAAATATTACCTTTTTCTTGCTGCTTAGCTTCATTAAGGCAGGGGTTTCTGTTAGTGGCAAGATAAGAATCCTAATTAATACCAGGAGGTAGAAAGCAGCTTTATAACCCAACTTACCATTGTTATCTCCTTAAGCATTTCTTGTACACATTGTTCAGTGTCTGTCACTGAATTGTAACTTGCAGCAGATATTCACTCAGTAGAGAAGGCCCGAAGAGCTATGATTGCAAAGAAACATGGGCTGCTTTTGTAAGGTGAAGCCACTTTTTTATGACAGTTCAAGTGAACAGTTTAAATGTTTATGCATATTGAACTGACAGAGACCAAGTGGAAGAAAGAAAAATCTTTGGAAAAACCAAGAAAAATAAACCAATAATGTCGGTGAGCTCCTTGAAAGTAGGCACTACATTTTCTTTATTGTTGGTTATCTAATACCTAGCAACATACCTGGAATATAGTATATATTTTTTAAATATTTTATTTATTTGACAGAGAGAAATACAGCCAGAGAGGGAACACAAGCAGGGGGAGTGAGAGAGGGAGAAGCAGGCCTCCACCCGAGCAGGGAGCCAGATGTGGGGCTCGATCCCGAGTCTCTGGGATCATGACCCAGAGAGCCGAAGGCAGTCGCTTAACCAACTGAGCCACCTAGGCGCCCCAAGGTATATTCTTTATAAGTGCAGAATTAAGTAATTAAATGAGACTAGGGATTTAGTAAATAATATTTATTCTTAGATTTTCTAGACATTTTCCAGCTCCTATGGCGTATTTGAGCAGATAAGACTGAGCTGCTGCCAAGAACTAAATCCAAACACTAGAACTAGTTAAGCATGAGCTGCAAAAATGGCATACTCGTGGGAATTCCGTGACACAGAGTGTTGATTGTTCATTAAAATTAAAATACATGTTCAGCTTCCCAGGATGGCAGTAAGAGTCACAAGGCATAAATCAAAAACCTATGTGCATGAGCATCACAGCTCACAATAATTTGATGTGTCCTATCTGCTGTGACCTTTCCAACAGTGCTGGTGACACATTAGACTATAGTTTATGGACTTTCTTGCATGGTTTTTCCATGTGGCAAGTTCATGTGACTAAGCCAACAGAATGTTAGTGGACTTGACTGGCACCATTTCCGGGCATAGCTTTTAAGAAGCAAGTTACCTGTCTTCATACCCTTCATTCACTGTCCTGCCAGCTGAACGGGGATGGCAATGAAACTCCAGAGAGTTCCAGAGTCACAAGCTGGTAGGCACCAGGGTCTGTGAATAACTGTGTTAAACACAGTAGCCAGTAATAGTAATAATTAGTAGCCAGTAATAATCTGCACTTGAGATTGCTCTGTTACATATTATGCTATTTTTTGTTACCATAGTTGAACCTGCTTTAAATAATGTAACTGGTTTGGTTTATAAGCACAATGCCAGCCTTGTCAACATCTCAGGTTGATAAAGGAGAACTGTTTTAAAATTTTTTCAGTGAAAAAAAATCAGTGAAAGTGGATGTGCTATGTATTTCATAATGCTTTGATATACACTAGTTTGTATGATCCTCCCAACAACCCCATAACATAGGCAGAGTAGCTACTGCTACCCTAATCTGAGAGCTGAGAAAATCAATGATCAAGGAGATTAAACAATTTGTCTAAATCTACTGAGTGCTAGATTTAGAACTCAAGAGTAAATCCTTTTATTTCAAAGTCTTTGTTTTCCTCATTGTAAATATGCTGAATGCCTGCCTCTGTACAGAATATTTTCTTGATGGATAACTTTAATACAGAAATTCTCCCAGGGGGTTAGAGATTATTTTAGGAGATTCATCTCACTTGAATTCTAAATATGGTATTTAAATATGGAAGGATTTATAATTCCAGAGGATTTAGCAATGCGGTTGGCTCTACCGCAGACTATTTTTCTTTGTAGATTCTCTCAGTGCCTCAGACCTGGATGACTCCCATTGAGGTTATTGACTCATTCTCCTTCCCAAAAAACAAAAGCTTCTCTGACACATCACTGAGAGCAGGTCAGCCTCTCTACTTGATTATCTCTAATGATAGAGTGCATGCTACTTTAAGAGCTTTCTCAACACACTGTTGGGGTGCCAACGTGTCCTCTTTTCCAATAACTTTTCTGGCTTTATAAGTGAAGGCTCCACATCCTGGGAACCCCTTCAGTTTTGACCAAACTGGAAAGGGTAGTCACCCTATTGTTGCTGAACAATAGAATTTATTAATTTCTAATTTTAATTAAAATGTTATCTAATTTGTTTCTTTTAGTCAATGAAAAGTTGTTTCTTGGTAATATTGGATTGTCTCTGGTTTTCTATAGCCAACAAAGTCTGAGATAAAACCATACTACCATCAGGTGCCTCGGTGGCTCAGTGGGTTAAAGCCTCTGCTTTCACCTCAGGTCATGATCTCAGGGTCCTGGGATCGAGGCCTGTGTCGGGCTCTCTGCTCTGCAGGGAGCCTGTTTCCTCTGCTCTCTCTCTGCCTGCCTCTCTGCCTACTTGTGATCTCTCTCTCTCCTCTCTCTCTCTCTCTCTCTCTCTGTCAAATAAATAAATAAATAGATAGATAAATAGATAAATAAATAAATAAATCTTAAGAAAAAAACCACACTACCATAAACTATGAGATCACTATTTCATAGATCTACACTTTTCATCTGGGCACTTGGATGGCTGTTGGTTAAGTATCTAACTGTGGCTCAGGTCATGATTTCAGGGTCTTCGAATTGAGCCTGTCATTGGACTCCCTACTCAAGGGAGAGTCTGTTCTCCCTCTCCCTCTGCTCCTCCTGCTTGTGTTCTCTCTCTCAAATAAATAAAATCTTTAATTTTTTTAAATAAACTTTTCACCTTTGGGTTAGGCAGGGCCTGATGACACTAGCAACAATCCATGTCCCCTAAATACATTATTCTCCTTATAAGCCTATAGTGTTAGCCTTTGAAATTGTTTTCCTGATTTCCCCAAGTTGAGATTTATGATAGAAATAACAATGACAAAAATAAAAGTACTCCTACTGTAATCTTTTCTGGGTAAAAATAACTTATCAAATAATGATAATTGTTTCTTAAACAGAAATTAATTATTTCCCCACTTAATACTCTTCAGAAAAAAATAATAACTGTCTTGTAAGGTTTTACCATTGAGCTTAATGTGTTTCTGAGAATTGACTTTTTTTTTTTTTTAATTTGCATGCACCACTTAGTCTTTGGGGAAGAGGACAGTCTCTGTTATTAGGTACTGAGGGACCACCAAAACCAGGAAATTCATGCTTTATGAGATTTCCCCAAATCAAAGCAAGAGGGGTATGGTCAGCATCATCCTTTCACTCCCACTGGGTACTTCCAGAGAGGTGCCTTTTGGGGCAAACAAAACTTTTTGCAGTGAAAAGCACATCTACTTCATTGCTTTCTTTCCTGTTGAAAATCAAGACGGGATCCTAAGAGCCCATAAGGCTCTGCACCAAGCCAGACAGTTCTCTTTATGTTGTCTGGACCTTCTTGCTACTTATGATATCTGTCACCTGATAAAACACTTCATAAACCTAGTTCTTGACTGTATACTTTCTGCAAATAGCAAAATAAAAACTAAAAAGATGAGTATTATCATAAATATCATGATGAATCTGAGAATTCTGAGAAGGAAATGTTTAGAGAAGATTTAGGTTGACAGTACTTTGGGAATATTATAGTAATATAAGGTCATAAGTTCAAAATAATATAGTCTTGTAAACAGAGTAGGATTTTTAAAAGCTAATTTTTTGAATTGTAGGATGACAGAAAGAAATGAGAATTCAGAGTTTATTAGTTAAACCATACCCATTTTGCTGATGGGAAAATTGAAATACAGAAAGCATAGATTATCACACTGATGGTCTATGGTGGATTCTGCAAACAACCAGACCGACTTCTCATTCTAATTCAACAAGGTCAGCGGTGGTTCTCTAGAACAGTGATGAAGCCCTTAGAGACCTGGATTAATGTTATGCAACCCACCAAAATGCATATACACTCAAGATTTCTCATGCAATTTCAGAAGATTTATATCCCTTGTGAAGTTTGTCTTAGATCCCCTTGGACCATGCTCTTAGTGCCATGGATGATTTTCCAAGGGAACAAATCAGGGAATTCCTGAATACTTAGAATTAAGAATTTCACCATTTGAAATTTGATACTTTTTAAAGAGAAATAAATTTTTGTCATTGTTTTACATTCAAATTAAGGCTTTATGCAAGGTCTTTATGAATGCATTGTTTAGATATTAGAATTAAAACTCAGAAGTCTACCTCGAGTATTAGTAGTGTAGGACCTGTGCACTGTTAATCAAATTAATGTCCTAGACTACATAGATCTGATTTTTCTAAATCTAACTGTGATCCCCACAATTTTAGCATGACCTCTACAGTCCAACTATATTTCATGTCTTTGATAAATAAGCAATGGTAAATAACTGATACTAGTTACTAATATTCAGTGTTCTTTCACTTTATACTAAGTGTATGCTAATGAGTTCATGTGTTGTATCTTTTCACAACAGTATAAGTTGGGTTCTCTATACACATTTTAAAGAGTTTGAAAGAATCAAATCCTACAGTGTTGAAACATTCTCTAAGATCATCAGCTAGTTTCATGGTTCTTTTTCCAGGGAAATTACCCCCTTTTCTACCCTCACTCCACTCTAAAACCAAGAGGTGTTTGGCAATGATGGAGGCACTTTTAATCAGCATAACTAAGAAACTGAGATTCCTATCTAGTTGGTCAAGCCAGAAATGCCAAACCTTGATACTGGGGTCTAGAGGAAACTATGAGTAGTTTGACCTAGCCACCAGGAAAGCAAAAGGCACACAAGGGCAGGTGCAGAATTTTGGGAATTAACTTCCTCAAGGTCCCCCAGTGTGTTCCTTAGGTGTCAGGTTTCGAAAAGCTGGGTTGGCAGAACATTGGCAGTGAACACCATCTTCCTAATTTTAAATCTTCAGCCCTGGCTGTGTGTAATTATCATCTCCTGGAGTTTGTCTACAAGCATAGATGCCAAGACCCCACCCCAGACCAGTGAATCAGAATTTCTGGAGGTAAAGCTCAAGCAGCTATATATTTAAGAAACATTTCAGGTGAGTATGAAAGCAAAGTCTGGCATGAAGATCATGGCACTAGGGCTTCACAGGATGAGGATGGGGGTGGAGGGTGTTGTGGGCAATAAAATATTTTCATTTCTGGTTTAGGTTTCTCAATATACAAAAGTGATTTTAAGATGATTGAGCTCATACATGAGAAGACAGATCCTTTCTTTGATTATATGATCATCAGCATGTCTGTCTGTCAGGATAGGGTGATTCACTACTACTCCCCTCTAACATGTCCCATCTCTAAGAATCCCATCTCTTCTTTCTTAGTTTCTGCATCCACTCACCCACCAAATCTTGTCCACCAAATTGTTCTCAATCTTTCTCAATTTCCTCTCTCCATTTATACACCTTAGTTCAAGCTTTCACCATCTCTTAATTTCTAATTTTGAAATCCTGTTTTATTTATTTGAATAAGAAGAGAAAATTCAATATTAAGGTGAAAAAATAAAAACAAAAGGTAGGAGTTAGCATGTAAAGCATGCCAAGTGGGAGCTAGCCTATAAAGCAACTACTCTATGTAAACTTTGTGCTAGTGCCTTCATACCTTACCTAATTTTTATCCTGACAGCAATCTAATGAATTCAGCTGACACCTCAGAGCACTCTAAAGTGGAAAAGCTAAGGTGATCAATGATTATTTCCAATTTTACACAGCTATTAAATGGCTAAGCAGATTCTTGAATCTAGTGTCCTTCCTACAACCAAAGATTCCAAGGATTTTCACAGTAATTATCAGTTCATCCTTCTGAATAGCTAATCTGCATTCCAATAACTTTACATAAATCTCTTTTCATTGTTTTCTTTGCCTGATGGACACAGGAACTAACTGTTCCTTGTCACTCATCTATTATACTTTTATACAGTTGAAGCTTGAGAACTTCTTCTAATTTTCTAATTAATCCATCAGTCTTTCACACACTGAGTTCAGATTCCACTGAAGCAGCAGCCACAGATTGCTTCACCGTCCTTGGCACTGGGGGCACGGGGGTCAGGAGGGAGAGACATGACAAGGTCACTGCCATTGGAGTACTTAAGTCCAATAGAAGTTTGACAGAAAACAACCAGGCAAACCAGTTAAGTGCATTCTCTGAAGTCAAGTCCTGAAATAAATAGGAAGGCTGTGTGTGAAATGAGGCAATAGTCCAACAGCCCTCTTACCCAGCTGAGCAACCTCTTAGAGAAATAAACAGCATCCTTTTAACCATCCAGACAGGCTCATGGTTGAGCCGATTTATCTGTATCATCTACAAACAATATTTAACTTAATCTAAGGCAGAACAGGAGCACAAACATTGAGGTCTGGGTCTGTAACCATTCCTCCAGCACCGCAATGTTTATGAGAACATTCAAGGCCAAGGAAGGATATGTGAGTTCTCAGCAGACATTAATGTCTTTACTGGATGCTGACTTCTTACTTATTCATATAGCATGTGCTTCAGAAGACCTACATTATCCAACAGTCCTTTGGGACAGGGGAGGAGGTATGTAAAGTCAAGAGTTTGTGGTTCTGGGCTGAGCTGTGCTTCTCACCAGTTGTGCGATGGTTAGGAAAGTCACTTACTTCACTCAGACTCAGTTTGATCAGTCCAAAAGGGGAGTTGGGATAGATTTCTCTAGAGAACTCTTCCAGTTTCACAACTCAAGAGTTTCATGTAAATGAGGAGTTCTAAGAGAGAAAATGGGATCAATACATACTACCTGTGGAGACACAAAAGTCCTCTAAGTACAAAGAGGGTCTTCAGTCTCCCTCAATTTATAAGTCACCAGTGTGTGATTGCCATTGTCCACCAATGCCAGCTAGGAGTGGATCCTCTCTTAATCCTACATGCCTGTCATGTGCACCTTCCCACTAACCCACCTGCTAGAGATCTCTCTTAGACTTAGCACACCATCATTCCCAGGTATCACACTGTGTGTCACAGAAGAGGTATTTGGTGGCACTATGCCAAAATACAATCCTTGGAGTCTACGAGGGGGCTACCTGTGAGATACCAAAAGGAAATTTGGACAGAGGCCAAACAAGGAAGCAACTTGAATGACTTCTCAAGTAGATTTGGGTCTTCATAGGCATGGGCTATATATATATTATTAAGTCCAATAGAAGTTTGACAGAAAACAACCAGGCAAACCAGTTAAGTGGTATATATATATATATATATATATATATATATATATATATATATATTTTATTTATTTATTTTTTTTTTTTGCCAGCCCACCAGTCAAACCCTTCACTCTAGTAAAAGCCGCCCAATTTCTCCCCTACTCTCAGTACATACGGTTTTGTAGTGGGCTTGGGAGCCAGGCCTCAACCAACCATATGGCCTATCACCTGAATACAATAACTGTGCACAAATGTATTCAGTGATGTACCTGAATACAAAATGTACCCAGTGATGGGTAAATAACCTACCTGGGGCTGATAACAATCTTACAAAGGTTGAAGAGAAAATTACTCTCCAAAGACTACCCACAGCAAGGATGATTTAAGCCTGGAGCTGTCATGAGCTATTACTAGAATATGGGGGGGTGGGGAGTCAAACAAGTGAAAGTAGAACTCAGAGATAAAGAAAATGAGTTGCAATGATACTAATGGAGTCCTTTGATTGAGCTATGCCTGAAACTGCTTTTTTCATTTATGCAAGCAAGTGGAGTCCTTTTCTGTTTACCGGCTCGGTTTTTACCCCTTGACCAGAAGCTACATGACTTATGAATGCAGGCATTGGGCCTCATACTTGTGTGTTAAAAAATTTCAATAAATGGTTTGACAAATTTGATGATCTCCAAGGCAATTCCAGTTCTATCACTTAGTGGGATTCTTTTACAACTAATCTGTCTGAGAAAAGCAGCATAGTAGAAAGAGCCAGAATTGTGAAATCAGGCTGACCGGAATTTGAGTCCCAACTCAAAGACTTAGTTACTTAGCCTCTATAAGCTTGTGTGTTTCTGTAAAATGGGGAGTAGAGGTATGTGGAATTAAAGAATTTCTTTCCAGGATTAAAACACTAAGTACTGAACACGTTGCCTACCACATGATATGCAGGCAGTGGATGACAGCTTTCATTACTTTATTAGTTCATAGAACCAGAAGCTGCATCAAGTGGTGTCCACTATGAGTTTAATAATAACTTCAAGGCTCAATATAGTTTATAAAACATTTTCTTACCCACCAGCTCATTCCTCCCACTCTCTAATGCTCAGAAGTAGTGAAATGGAGTTTGATCACACTCACTTTACAGAAGAAAAAACCAAGGTTTCACAGCCAACAAGCAGATTCAGGATCAAGTTTCCTGCATTTTGACCCATGCTCAGAGCTCTAACTTGCCCAATGTGCAGCCCCACAAGCCTGATTCCCAGAACATGAGTTCTCTCTGAACCTCCAGTGATCCTCCCTGGGTTTCCTACATCAAGAAGTAAAGCTAGAAAATCATTAGAAATCCCAACCTCCAGCCCTGAAAACTTTCATTAATATTATAGTTAAAAGTGTAGGTTGGAAGGTAAGAAAGATCAGAGTTGAAATGCACCAATTTGGATCACTATGACTACAAGCATGTAAAAAGTCCTGTTGAGCTATTGTTGCCTTACTGTATTGTAGGGGACCTAGGATTGTCTACCTCTTCTGCTTATAAAAATAATTAAATGGGCATTTATTGTAAAGCAATTAATGTAATACCTATCACATAGAAACACTGTGAATGATATAAATTATCAGTTACTTGTTGTTGGAATTATTATTATTATTATTAACACAAAATTCTAAACTACCAGTGTTTTTTTCACTCCCTATCTCTCTATACTATATGCTTTAAGAAATATATATTGCACTGAGGCTAGATACTGTGTCTCTGTTGCTTTGTATTCCCAAATCAATTCATATTTTTTGAATGTCACATTTAATGAATGGTTGCCATACCTTAGCAACTAAGTTGAAGTATTATCTAAGGGAATGATGACCTTTGAATTCTTACAAGTATTCCTTCTCCCTCTCATAAGGAGGAAGACTACAGAAGTTGATGAAGGAGAAGGGAGGTTGAATCATACATTTTTG
This sequence comes from Spilogale gracilis, assembly GCA_004023965.1. Taxonomy (NCBI): domain Eukaryota; kingdom Metazoa; phylum Chordata; class Mammalia; order Carnivora; family Mephitidae; genus Spilogale; species Spilogale gracilis. Next base: position 55,712 of record PITA01010650.1, read on the forward strand.
TTCCTTGAAGGGTTATTTCTTTGTGTGTGTGTGTGTGTGGTTTTCTTTTTTTTATTTTTCATCTGTGTTTACCTCTTGCTTCTTTACACACCTGCTTCTGATCCAGTCAGGGATAGAGGGGCTGGGCGTAAACCCCATTAGTGAAGATTTCATTTTATCCTCTGCTTGTGTTTTCCACTTGTGATTTGTATTAAATTCACTTTGGGACACATGCTATAAAGTACAAGAGGTCTTTTTGATTGAACAGTGAAAGGAGCCTATTAGAAATGTGAAATCATAATTTCTGGAGGTTTGGGGATTTAAAGAAAATGCAGACAGCTGTTGGCTAAAGAACTGAGAAATGTTTAAGTCAGGAAAATATCCTAGGTAATGGAGCCAAAGAGCCTAAATCAGTGGTAAATACTGCTAAGCCATCATTACACACTAAATAGTTATTAGTCATCTCTCTGTTTTTAACGGAAAGCTTAAAGGTCTGAAGTCCCAAGCTTAGGCTCCATTCTCTCTAGCAAATCAAAAATCCTATCCCCTCCAATAACAAAAATCTGCCCAAAAATATTAAAGGTCAAGCTAAACCCACAAAAACAAAGCAATGCTGATTTCAAAGACTCAATGGAAAAATACAATTAAAAGTCACCAGCTCATTCTAAGCAGAAGAAAATATTGAGAGCTTGATTTAAGGTCGGGAGCCCAAGAGGCATTGGTGAAGGGAAGTAGGAACCCCAAGCCAAACCATAAGCAAAGTGGCCTGGAAACTTTCAAACTTGTTGGGAGCCTTTCCTTTTCCGGCCCCCTCTTGGGTGAGTGGGTCGCAGTGTGGTTGGAAAGTTGAGTTGCCCCCATGGGACCTATATTGGGAACTGAATGTGAAGACCTGGCCTCCAGTGGGTAGGCCTGTGCTATGGACCTGGCTCTGTCCCAACTCCACAGTGATTTTCCTGCATTACCCTACACAAGTCATTCACCCTGCCCTGCCCTAGTTTTACCTAATTACAAAATAATTTCTTCTAATGAGGCTAAGCTTACCAGTAAGCCTGCATTTTGTGGTTTGAGGGATGCCGAGAAGAGACCACTGGGACTTGAGGCCCAGCTCTATAATATTCACAGCCCCCCATTACACTTTTTCTCCAATGCTTGAAATACCACCATTTATAAATATATTTAATACAAAAATCATCTTTTGGATGCTTAGACATTTTTTTTTCATGCCAAACATTGTACTAGGCATTGGTATATGAGTGAATGAAACAAACATGGATCTTACTATTTGGAAGAGAGAGATTGAATTAAACAGGTAAATGCACACACACATATGTGCAAATTGAGAGTCCCCTGTAAAGTTACTGAACAAATTACTCTGGGAAATACTGGAAGCCTGAATCTTAGTTAAGGCCATTAGAGAAGCCACTGAGAAGGTGATTTATGGCTTGACCCCAAGTTAAGTGGCAGAGGCATTGTCTCAGGAAAATCTCAGGAATACAGGTAGGTTAGATGATTGAGCTATAGCCTGAATAAGAACTACCCTCAGCTACCCCAGACCTGTATATGTTATATGTTATAATACATGTGTATGGATACTAAAATTGGGCGGGTAGCTTATTCTGAAGCATTCTTGTGGCTATAGGTGGGTGAGGAAGAAACCATGAATTTCAAGGAAAAATTATGAGTTAATTTTAAAATTTGTTGGGATGCCTGGGTGGCTCAGTTGGTTAAGCGACTGCCTTCAGCTCAGGTCATGTTCCCGGAGACCCGGGATCGAGCCCCACATCGGGCTCCCTGCTCGGCGGGAAGCCTGCTTCTCCCTCTCTCACTCCCCCTGCTTGTGTTCCCTCTCTGGCTGTGTTTCTCTCTGTCAAATAAATAAAATCTTTAAAAAAAAAAACTTGAGAGAGCTGTGAAATACTTACATGAGATTATCAGTTATGCAAGGGAACACACAACACCATAAATATACTGATGATTTCTCAGCTCAAGATAGACTTTTGGGGACACCAGCCTAAAGATTATATTTAAAGATTATATCTAAAATCATTATGGTATTGATAATACCATCCAGGAAATTGCCCATTTCCTGTCCACAGAGTCTTTCAATATACAGAGGTCATGAGAGGGAGAGTCCAAAACAAACCAGAGAGGTGATGGGAAGATATGAGTGTGTGAGAGCCCAGCATCCGAGAGACGAGTTGTTTTTAGAAGCGAAAGAAGAGTCACTGTGTTGAACATTAATATGAGACTCTGTCAGTTTCCTAGTGCTGTTATAACAAATAACCACAGCCTTGGCAGCTTAAAACAACACAGATTTATTTTCATACAGTTTTGGAGATCAAAAATCCAAGATGATAGAACGTCCGCAACAATCTGTTCCCTCTGGAGACTACAAGGGAGAATCAGTTTCCTTACCTTCCCCAGCTGCTGGATGTCACCCACATTCCCTGCTTCCCTCCTGTACTTAGAAAAATCTTTGTGGTTACCCTGGTCCCACCTGGATACTCCAAGATAATTTCCCCATCTGAATCTCAACATATCAGCAACCTTTGTTCCATCTGTTACCTTAATGTCATCCCCTTGCTCCATGTAACTTAAAATGTTCACAGGGGCATGATTAGTAAACACACAGCTTTGGGAGATCATTATTCTGCAAGCCACAGATACTAAACGGGATGAGGTTTGCCTTTTGAGAAAATGGACAGATGTTTCTAGAAAACTTTAAGACTTCTGGTATTAGTTTTCCAGAATATTAAAACAATATTTCTCTTATACACAGATTTATAAAACATTTGAATCAAAGAAAGAGATCTAACCATAAAGAAAACCCCTTTCATCTTGGAACACCGAAACACTAAAATAAATTATTATTAAAAATAAATAAATAAAAACACACAAAAAATGCACACTTTAAATATGCACAGCATTTATATGTAGATAATGCTTCAATAAAACTGATTTTTAAAAGACAAAAAAAAAGAAAACTTCTTTCAGCTACTTAATTTTAACAACTAAAGGTGTCCAACCATGTGAGGGGAAAAAAATAGAGAACAAATAGAAAAATCAAGGTAAACAAAAGAATACTGAAGCAGAGATAATCCATAGACGATGAGAACATTTAAAATGATCTTAGTGAGGATTTTCAGAGATGGCTGAGAAAAGATCACATCAATAAGATAAGCATAAGTTGACATAAAAAGATTGATCAGGAGACAAGAAAATATTCATGGAAATTTAAAACATGATGGCTGAATTTTGCTTTTTTAAATTTAATAATACGGTCTGAAGAAAATACCCCAAGCCACAAAACAGAAATGAAGAAAAGAAAAATAATATATGATAAAGTAAAATCTTGAAGGAGCAACCCAAAAGGATCATCTTTCAACTGAAAGATTTCTAAAAAAGAGAAAACATGAAGAATTTTTATAATAATTTATTTTATTTTATTTCATTTTATTTTATTGACTTTAAATTTATTTTATATTTTCAGTGTTCCAAGATTCACTGTTTATGCCCCACACCCAGTGCTCCATGCAATATGTGCCCTCAATACCCACAACCAGGCTCACCCAAACCCCCCTTCCAAAACCTTCTGCTTCTCAGAATCTACAGTCTCTCATGCTTCCTCTCCCTCTCTGATTTATCCCAGTTCACATTTCCTTTCCTTCTCCCACTGTCCTCCATGTTACTCCTTATGCTCCACAAGTAAGTGATTTGTTTTAAAATGCTGTAGGACCTGGTGGTGGGTATTAAGGAAGATACACATTGCATGGAGCGCTGGATGTGGTACATAAACAATAAATGTTGGAACATTGTAAAAATAAAATAAATTATTTTTAAAAATAAAAAATAAATAAAATGCTGCAAGGTAGCAGGGCAATGGACTGTGTTATTTTGAACTCATGATTACATACCTAGCCATAATAATAAGTGTGAGAGTAAAATAATTTCTAGACATGACAGAAATATGAACATTTCTGCAGGCTTCTGAGGATAAAAACAAACAAACTTGATTATATATTCCGACAAAACAAAAGAAAATACAAAAAGAGGAACCCAGGCAATTAGCTCAAGAATGAATGTCTTTAGACACTGGGTTCTTCACCTCTCCCTAGGAAAACAGTGGATCCATTTCCTGGCATTCTTCCATCCCCACAGGCCATCTTACTGTTCCTGTCAGGGGAATATGATCAGGAGTCATGTGCCACCTCTAGCACAAAGAGATTAGAAGCACAAATGCCTTCCCCATCACCAACCTACCTGACTACTGGCTGACTGCAGAGGAGAGAGATCTGTGAGGTAGTGAAACTCCTGAAGGCCATGTCTCTTTCCAGGAAATATGCCTGAAACACAACTGCTTTCTCTTCCTAGTTGGACTAGGATGTGAGTGAGAAATAGACTTTAAGCCTCTGAAATTTAGAGATATTATAGCCTTAAAATAAGCCTGATAAATGCAAGATACAATGGGGGAAATTCTGGAAAAGTAGCTCTGTGGCAGACTTATAAAGCACTAAGTCCAAATTTGAACAGACTTCAGAGCTCTTCAATAGTTTTATCTTTAAGAAAAAGTAGACTTTATTAAATAATATGACTAAAAAACCCAAGAAACTCTATGCACATGGTAAAGTGGATGGTTCCTCTATCATTAAGTAAAAGAAAGCAATTAGAAACACCAAGAAAAAAATAAAAGATATGTAATAGTTATTGTTTAATTATAAAGTAAGCTAACATGTAGTATGATTCTGAGCAATCAGGATGGAAAAAAGAGTCTATTTGAACTTAACTTTGGAAGCATTCTCTGTCAGTCCTAAAAGACATGGAATTACATTTCCTTCACTATCACTTCAGAACCACTTGTTCTATGCAGTTTGCTATTACATTAGCACCATCATAATACTGTAAAGGATAAGTGCTTGTTTTCAAATTCTGAGAATCAGTTTAGGAAAAGAAAACAAAACCATTATAATCATAAAACAAATATAAATCTTAAAACTCTGATATTGGGTAATTGTACAGCTGACACCGCTTGGGTGATGCGAGGCATCAGAGAGGTCAAGAGCACACTGAAGCTCTAATTTTCTCATTGTAAATAGTGAGCATCAAGAAATCCTCTCTCGGAGCACCTGGGTGGCTCAGTTGGTTAAGCAATTGCCTTCGGCTCAGATCATGATCCTGGAGACCTGGAATCGAACCCCACATCAGGCTCCCTGCTTGGCGGGAAGCATGCTTCTCCCTCTCTCACTCCCCCTGCTTGTGTTCCCTCTCTCGCTGTGTTTCTCTCTGTCAAATAAATAAATAAAACCTTAAAATAAAAAAGAAAGAAATCCTCTCTTGGTTAGGAGGAACAAGAAACACAATTTTAAATATAACATTTACCAAAACTGGGAGTAGTGCATGTGATCTGATGGTCTAATTTTCACCACAAAGTGTCAAAAAAAAAGTATGTAAGTAAAATGATTAATATTACTTTAGTAACAATAGAAGAAATATAAACATAAATAATCCTACTAAGGAGTTAGACTCTGGAAGGAAGGTAAGAATGGAGGATGATGTTAATTTTTTACTTACTATTGACATTTAACTTTTCAAAGCATGTGCATATATTACTTTTATGGTGCCACCAACCAAAACCATGAGAGGCAAGAACAGGTGTGTATGAGATGATGGGAATAGGAGTGGATGAGGATTTCAGTTGAAACTTGTTGAGTCATTTATTTCACATCTTTAGATCAAACAAGAACATTTACTCTAAATGTTCTGAGTGGGATTAGAGAAATATACTGATACATAATGGATGGCTTTAATGTACTCACTTTGAAATTTGCATTTTTATTTTGGAAGGAATTTTGTGTTCAAAGTTTTTGTTTTTTTTCAATGTATCCACTTCTTTGACTTAGAGTAATCACATTTAATAAAACCAAAATACCAGCTATGTTTCTATCGCTCATCATAAAAATCTCATTTTAATTCACTTTTTCCAATGTCTTCTCAAGTGCTTATGTTACTGAGACATTTTATGGAAAACACCAGAGTTTTTCAATTGGTATGTTTTCTACAGTTTCTTAAAGTCATGTATCATGAATTTGGTTTGTCATTTAGTTAATATGTTCCTTCCTAAGTCCCGTCCTCATGAGCTGTGCAGCATGAGATAATTTGTTTATCTTATCCAAGGAAAAATGCACAACAGAGAGGTGTACACACATGTTCAGGCTTTGGTAGAGACTGAGAGGTCAGGATGCAAGAGTGTAACTCGTGGTGATTAAAATGCTGATAGTGCCAGCCATGGACTTGAGATGAAATTGCCTATGCAAAGAGTAAAGGGAAATGAGATGAGAAGTAATGGCAAAATCCAGATGATCCTCACGCACTGAAATGCAGACTCAAGAATAAAGCACAGGGTATCTGGGTGGCTCAGCTGGTTGAGTGTCCAACTCTTGGTTTTGGCTCAGGTCATGAACTCAGGATGGTGGAATCAAGGCCTCTGTTGGGCTCTGTATTCACTGGAAGGGAAGGTGGAAGGGCGTCCTCTTGAAGATTCTTTCCCTCTGCCCCTCCTCTGTGTCTCTATCTCTAGAATAAACTAATAAGTCTTTTAAAAAAAGAATAAAGCACAAAGATTAAGGTGTAGTTGGAGGGAATAAGATGCAAACTCACTACACTATGATTTACTTTAAGGGAAAAACTGGTATTACTGACCTTTCAATCTTGAATCCTCCTCTCCCTGATCCATTATAGACACTTCTCAAATAGGTGTTCAGTGATAGGGCAGAGGAATAATTCAGAATGGGTAAAGATGAAGAGAAAACTTCTAGAAGACCCAAGAGAAAATAAGTGTGCTGAACTCTATTGTTGCTATAAGGTAGGACTTTGTTCTCTCAGCACCAACAGGGTAGAGCATCTTCTATGTAGTCAATGCTGAGCAGAGGCAGAAAGGATGGACAAATGAAGTACAGGCTGGGATGGACACAAGGGGAATGGGAGAAGAAGAATAAGTAGGTGTGCTCTTTTGTCTGAGAGAAGGAACTATGTCAGTGTTTTCCTTAGGTCGTCCAACTGGAAGTGATGAATTTTAAGTATGAATACATTCGCCTCACCTCTCTGTGCTAAAGCCAACTTAAGAGTATACAGGGGAATTCTGTTTTCATTTCTCTAATTCTGTATCACAACCTATGCATGTGAATCAAGCTACACTAATAGCAGAAAAGCAGAATATCTGTTTATATTAACCACAAAATTACTTGGCATATTTTCTTTCCAGGAGAAATGGGTTGACTTCTGACCACAGATGGGGCCTCGGAGAAACCACTGCTAGTCAGAAGTCACCAACATCTGTCTCACCAAGGTAAAGATACTTTCCTGGAAGGATAGGCCATTCCCAGCCAGTGAGCATGTAGTTTGCATTCCTCCGTGGGCTCTTATCTTTTCTCTGGATACATACATATTGAGAGAAAAAACAGCAAGAGCTATCATTCCCATACATTCCTGGCTCTTCCAAACCCCAACTACTCCATCCTTTTCTTGAGGGGATGCACATGAAAGTACAGTAGATTCTCATTATTTGCAAGAGCTATGCTCCATAAAAATACCACAAAGACTGAATTAGTCAATACTGAGTCATGACTCCTAGGAGAAATGTAGGGTTTGGTTTTTACAAACCTCTGGTCACAAAACTTTTATTAACCAATCAATATATACACTTGTTTGGTATGCAACTCTGATTAAAGATGTCTTATTTAATACGTATTAGCCCATTAACATTGGATTCACAACTGATAGCTCTACTACTCGAGACTGAACAAAGCTAATCAAACGCATGTATTTTCTCTGTAAGCCACATCACAGTATCCTTGCACTTGGGGACACAAGACACCACTTCAGCACTAGGCTTGGGAGCCATTTAAACATCTAAAAGAGCAGTGAGATAAGGCACAAAAATAAAAAACAGAACACTAAGTAGATACTGAAAAAGAAGATCATTTACAGTAAGAGCACCTTGCTTCATCTCAGAGCAAAATGTGTGTGGCATTGTTCACAATGACCATGAAAGCACCATGAACATGGATTTGGATGTTACAATAAGTTTTAGCAATAGATTAATTTGCAAATACAGAATCTATAAATAATTAAGATCATAACTCTTAAAAAAAAGCTTATATTTATGGCTCAGTAATTGCGTGCCAGGCACTCTTCCATACTCTAGATATTTACCCAAGTCAATCCTCATAAGAACTCATTGAGTGGGTACAGATCTCATCCCCAAATCACAGATAAGGAAATTATAGACCAAATGATTCAAGTGCTCAGCTGCCCAGGAGAGGCACCAGCTTCAGTCCTGAGCCACGAGACTCAGCACCTGTGCTCACAGCCAAAACCCTGGATGCAGGAAGCATGCACAGGTCTCCTTCTCGGCCTGGCCCATCCGTCAGTGTGCTTTCCTAAGTAGAATGACTATATTCCTGAATTTTAATTAATTTGAACACTCCCTGAGGGGACAGAATGAGGCTAGAATCCATTTTTTGTTTTTAAATGGCACTAGTTTCTTTCTTCTTGCCAAGTACAGACAACAGTTATTATGTGCAAGGCACTGGTACCTGGGGGATAGGGCAGCTGCTACCAGCAGCTGCAAAAGTGATGAAAAGTGTTGATGTTGAGAACTCCCCCAGCCCCCTTATGCCCCATTGAGGAGATGCAATTCAAATTTAATTCAGTGAATTGACTCATTCCACATCCCTGAACACGCAGGGATCTCCACAACCCAGTGTTCATGTGAATCAGTGAGGAGGAGCCCCCTGCCCAGCTCAGTGCCACCATGGTGGAAGGGGTGGCATAGAGCTTCGTGGGAGGGTATGGCTCACTCTGCCTATGCCACCCACACCCTTACTACTATGTTCCATTTGCCCCATTCTCTTCTCCCCGTCAACCCCCACTGTAGCTCTGGATAATGAACAGATATAATTATCCTATATCCCAAGAGAGGAACCAAATGTTCTGGGCAATCATGACATGATAGTAAGGGACAAACATTTGACTAAAGGAGAGGCTGCCCTTATATCTGTGAATATGCAATGGTTATGAAGAGATTTTGCATTTAATTCTCAAAACATCCTTGAAGAAAAAGGCATTACTTTATCTATTTTAGACTATAAACCCAAGTCTTGGAGAGGGTTAGTGATTTGCCTCCAATCATCTGTCTGATAAGCAGGAAAGGGAGAACTGGAATCGTATTTTCCATCTTCTGGTCCAGGGTTGTGCTTGCTGCATCTGGACAGGTCAAGAAAAGCACAGAGCATCGAGAGCAAGTGTTACAACCCAAGCAGAGGCACACAGTCTCGATGCCCTGGAACCACACACAACAGCTGACTGCTCTTCCTCCTCTCCCTTGGCAGATAGTTATGACTCCTACAAAAAGCCAGGGGTATACTAGAGCAGTGCCACAGAGAGATACACTAAACTAATCACTCAATGTGAGACGAGATGGGCACGGAGATGTGCAGGTGTTAGGAGAGCAGGTAATAGAAAGTCCAAGGAATGCTCCTAAAGTATGACATCGCAGCTGATATCTAAAAGTGGCAGCAGGAAGCAGCTGCTAGGCAGAAGGAGGTACAGATACAAAAGGCTAAAGGCAGGAAAGACTTTGGAAAATCTGAGAAGCTAAGAGTCCAGAGAGGAAAAAGAAGCACATAGAGAAGCGGGCAGAGGATACAAAATGAGACTGGGACAACAGAGCCAGATGTTGGAGGACCCCCTACTTCAAGGACCCAAAGACCTCAGTATTGTGGGCCCGTGAGTGGGCCTCTCGGCTGTCAGGGTCCCTGGCTGGGGGAGGAAGTCAAGTCCATTAAGCTCTTTAATCTCTCCCCCCCCCTAGGTAATTTCCTCCAGCTACGAATGAATCATACAGTTTCCTTCTCCCCGTCCACATGGCCTGGGTACCGAGGCTTGGAACAGGGGCCTGTTTTCCAGGTGCAGTCTCACCAGTGCCATATAAAGGGGGATTATTCCCCTTCCTGCTGCTTGACTCCTCACACAGGCCGGCCCCAGTAGGGCTGGCTTTCTTCACAGCTAGATCACGTTACAAGCTAATATCAAATTTGTAAGTTCTATATCATACCTCAGTTTCATGGCATCGTGGCTTCCAAGGGAACATTCACTTCTTCCTTTTTCAAAATTAGCTGAGTGCTCTACAGTGGGAGAAGAAGAATGGAATGTACAAATGGCCAAATAAAATGGACAGACCCTGCATTGCTATCTGACCACAAGGATGTAACTTCATCCCTTAGTTAACAACCTGTATAATGGGGTCTTAATTCTTTCAACCATTACAGAGCTGCATACAGTTCAAAATCAAGTGAAAAATTTAATGGACTGGAATTCTCATTCTAATATTAGCTTTTCCACCAACCATCTCTCTTGTCTTCAGCTTCCCCATCTGTAACATAAGCAGATGGAAATAAGTAGGCTCTAAGGTCCCCCTTTAAATATAGCAGTCTTTGCTGGACTGTATGATTAGGGTCTGAAAGATTATTCTGAGTTTTTAGATCCTAAGAACTAATATCATTGTGGTTAGATTTCTATATTTTTTAGGTGTCATATAACTAGAATGTTTTCAGGAAGGGGGCAGAGGACAGGTAAGGGTAGACAATCTTTTGGTGGAGTAGTGTAATGATCCCAGTTCTCCCCACTCCCAAATCTGTAGTATGTAACTTCAACATACATCCCACCATGGTATTACTTGGGCCTTTTTTCAGAACAATGTGATATTGGTGAATATGATATAAGCAGGCTCAAAAAAAAAACTCATGTGCAGTTGGGGTTGCTCTTGGTTTTGGCTCAGGTCATGATCTCAGGGTCATGACACAGAGCCCTGCCTCAGGCTCTGCACCCAGAGGGAAGTCTGGTTGAGGTGTTCTCTACCCTCTCCCTCTGTCCCTCCACCCACAGTGCACACACTCTCTCTGTCTCAAGTAAGTAAATAAAACTTAAAAAAAATAACTACATACTCAGCATTCCTCAGGATACGTTCAGATATTTGTAGAATAGATGTACGGATGGAAGATGAACTGATTATATATATATATATATATATATATATATATATATATACACACACACATAGATACAAATTTAAATATATATTATGTTAATATTATATTATTTTATATTATTTATATTGGACACTCCGATATGTCATATATGCTCTTATGCTAATGGAATACAAAAAATAAAAAATAAAATAAAATCTTATCCTGAAGATCTTCAGTCATCCAGTTCTGAACATATTTTACAATTTGACAATCAGCTGCTCTGATTTATGGTGGAATACAGTATATGTCTTAGGCCAAGTGTGCTTTCCCCTGGCATAAAAGCACCCCATTATGTTATCTTGACCAAGCCATTTTTGATAGAATGTTCTTCCTATGTCTATCATTGAGCTAAGAACCTATGCCTTTGGATGACTATAGCACCCCTTCAAATAGCAAGTCTTTGAAGACTAGAACAGCATTCTATTCTCAATTTTTGACATCTCATGTGTGCTTAATAAATATCCATATTCATAGAATAACCAACTGGATGAGTTATGCACCTTCCAAATTTATGATAACAGGTCTTCTCTTTAAATATTCATCTTTAAAATACAGAAATGAAAGAAAATGAACAAAACGTTCATGATCACATGCCTACTAGAAAATTCTTTTAAAAGGGTGCACATCATCCTATTTTGTAGAGGTAGGTGCCAGGAAAGGACACTATGAGGTATAAATATGCTGAGACCAGAACAGTGAGATTGAAGACAATACAGGAGTGGGAAAGATATCTTCCAGAATTTCCTTCTAGGAGAGATGTCTCATTCCCACCCCAGTGTGAAGTAACTATACACAAAATAAAGATGTTGGAAGATGGTAAATAAAATATTAGATTTGTTACTGGTAAAGACTAGGTCTAGGAGATATTGGACTTCCTCATAATAAATCCCAGAATTACACAACCATCTACAGCCCACCACAGGCTGTGCTAGATCGCCTCATGGGAGGCAAATCCCTACAAACGCTATCCTGCTTGGAGCAGAGAGAGCAAGCTTTCTCTGTAGAAATCTGGTTTCCAAGCGAGGAAGAGGGAGATAATGGAACTGGGCTATGCATGTCCAGTTTCTCCTTCATAACTCAATAACCAGAAAAGCCCTCAGGAACCACTGAGTGAGGCAACATGAGGACTCAGAATTGTTACTCTCATAGATACTCTCATAGATGTTACTCTCATAGATCAAATCTTAGTCCTCAGAGGAACTGGAGATGGACAGAGCTCCATATCAAGGATCTGGAAGGTCACTTTTGAGACAAGGTGGACTTGAGATATAGGGTCAATGGGAGATCCAAATCCAAAACTATCAATGACTTGGTTGAGAAGAAGTCTCAAAACAAGCCTGGAACTCCAAGATCTTCCAGATTACTTCTGCTGCTGCAGGCACCTTCCATCCCCCCTCTCTTTACCCTGATCCCTGACAGTTACATATCCCCTCTGTTCTTCTATTGCAGCACTCTGAACTAAATCATTCTCCATGTTCTTTTACAATCAATTTCATATCTCTGCATAGCATAGACATACCTTTTTGTTTTAAACATTATAATTTCCTTCCTTGTTTTTTGGATATGTATGTAATAAATGCAGGCCTCAAGTTTCAAGAACTTCTTCAATTAATGCTTAATTTTACTGTGTGGCAGACAGTGAAGAAAAGAGTCTTCTTGTAGACTCAAATGCGACCAAGAGAAAATGGAAGAGAAAAGATATTAGGTATTTCCAAAGCATTTACCCTAAAAGTTGCAGCAGGTTGACATTGATTAAAATACCACACACTATAAAATGTGTGAAAGAAGGGGAACTGGGTCCAGCAAAAATATTTTATTCCCTCAGGTGAGTAAAATCTTGGATTACATGATTTTCATGTATTCTGGAGCTTGCTGGAAGTTGTCCTAATTTGAACAAGGCATCATCTTTCCACACGGCAATTGGCACTTAGTTGTATAGCTCATGTCAGAAGTACCAGGAATAGTATTTCTAGAATATGAATGGCCTTTTCTTAACTACAGTGCTGGGCTCTCCAAGGTCATATGTTTCAGGAAATCCTTTGCTTAAATTGCTTTGTTATGTACTAGGGAAAGGAACGAACATTTGTTAAGTATTTGGGAGATATATATCTATATAACTCCTGTTGGTTCTTTTTCTCTGAAGAATCCTCACAAGTACAACAATCAAACAAAACATGGGAGTACCTACTGCTGAGAGTATAAATACCTGCCTTCTTTATCTTTTTTCTTCACATTTTTATTGAGATGTTACTCACTTCTATAAAATTCACTCTTTCAGAGACAGCATAACTGTGGTTGTTATCATATGCAGCCGTCACCACCGTCTTAGTTTGGGATATTTTCGTCCCCTCCACAAAAAAAGCTTCACACCACTTAGCCATCACTTGCCACCTCCCACTCCATATTGCTAACCTCTAGAAACCACTAAAATGCTTTTGTTTCCACAGATTTGCTTATTCTGAAACACACAAGTATGATCTCATGGGATTAGCTTCTTTCACTTAGTGCAATGTTTTCAAGGTTCATCTATGTTTTGACCTTTATCCGTACTTTTTTCTTTTGATTGCTCAATAATATCTTATTCTATGTAGATAACATATTTTGTTTATCCACTCATCAGTTGATATACAGATTGTTTTCACATTTTGGTTATTATAAATAATGTTATAAGTATGTGGGTGCAAGTTTTTGGGTAGATATGTATTTTTATTGCTTTTTCCTGTATGCTTAGGAGTGGGATTGGTGTCTCATTCTCCTTTATCTCTGAGCAAAGGAAGTAATCTTTGTGGGCGATTGGGAAGAAAAGTGGAGAATTCATACAGTTAGCACCAAAACCGGGGATAGTTCCATATCAGAGCATATGAGCTTCCTTTTGCTGCTGTAACAAAACCACAAATTCAAGAGTTAAAACACCACATTTCTTTTTTTATTTTACTGAAATCAAAAATGGGTCAACAGGATATCACTCCTTCAGGAGGTTCCACAAAATAATGTTTCCTTCCATTTTCCAGCTTCTTGAGGCAAATTGCTTTTTTTGGCTCATAGCTCCTTCCTTCATATTCAAAGCTAACAGCCTAGCATCTTCAAATCCCTCTCATGCTTTCTTTCAGTCTCTCTCTTTCCCAAGACGACTCTCATAAATTGTGAGTTTTCTAAATACCAGATACTTTGAGGGTAGCATATCCAAATTTAAATTACATAAGCATAGAAATTAGAATTAATTTGGGTTTTATAAAATGAGACAAATACATTTCCTATTTTCAGTTAGACAAAAAAGAATCTTAATGCTACAGAAGTATTTAATCAGAATGGTTATATAAATAGGTCCTTGGGTTACGCCTCTAGGTATCAAACACTAGCTCTCCCATTTACCAACTAAGTGGCTTTGGCAAGTTATTTAAACCTTCTGTGCCTTACTTTCTTCATCCATTCACTGGAGAACATAAGAATATTCTTTCACAGACTTGCTAAAAGAATTAAATAAGAGAATAATAGGGGGGAAATGCTTAGAATAGTGCCTAGAATGTAGTAAATGTTACTGCCTTTTATTTTATTTATTTATTTATTTATTTATTTATTTTATTTATTTTTTTTTCCCATTCCCAACACCCAGTGCTCCACGCTCTAGGCGCCCCCAGTACCCACCACCAGGCTCTCCCATCCCCCCACCCCCTCCCTCCAAGTCCCTCAGTTTGTTTCTGTGTCCAAAGTCTCTGTTGTTTCGTTTCCCTCCCTAGATTACCTTAGTTCCCATGTCCTTTCCTTCTCCCACTGTTCTCCAGGGTACCACTCATGCATCGCAAGTAAGTGAAACCATGTGATACTTGACCCTCTCTTCCTGGCTTATTTCACTCAGCCTAATCTCCTCCAGTCCAGTCCATGTTGCTACAAAAATTGGATATTTGTCCTTTTTGATGTAGGCGTAGATTTCCATTGTATATATGGACCACATCT